>WYDF02263266.1:0-33028 GCA_009867245.2 Adranes taylori
CCCACAGTTGTTGGATGCACCGGGCATCCTTCCTCTTTTGAAGATTCTCCACTTCCTACGTAAAACAAAAAAAAACATAAACAATCTGAATCTATGTTCATTTTTTTGCAGTTCTATGAATTATAAAACACCAAACAGGTCATAAACTTTTGTGTAATTCGGTGTATGTTTCTGGTGGTCCTTATCGGTTTAAATATTGTATCTGCGTTGCTGATGCTTGATTGAGTTTCTAACACATCAAGTTTACTTCTACCATCCTTTGTATTATTTTATCGGAATGCTAGCGTACGGATCAGCTATTGGCAATCAGTCTATTTCCTAGACCACTAGCCGAATGAGAAATGATATCCCAGGATATTCAGGTTTTTTTTTGAATTAATTCTCTTTTTCAAGCATGGTACTATAAAAAAGTATCAATCGATGGCATGGTCGTTTGCTTCACGCCACCAAATATGATGGACATAACGAAACGCATGAAAACTTATTCCCAAGCATCAAGCATTCAGGATTAATGAAACATCCACAGTACAGATGCTGTTTATACTGGAGAAGTCAATAGCCGTTTCATGGAAACACAAATCATATCAACAAATATTCAGTGGACCACAAAGTTTAGTAAAATGTTTAAATATATAAAAGTTACTTAATAACTGTTAATGAAAAAGTTTTACAGCAAACGTCGGTAAAAGGTGCGAGGAGGCGAGGAGGCATTTTTACCTGGTTTCTAAGCGACACTCAATGTACAGTACATATGTTTTTTTTACTTGGGAAGTTAATGACCGTTTCTGGAACCACAAAAAAGATAGTTGTATGAAATCGGTTTTAACCTTTCGATTATGTGATCATTTATCAGTTTTTGGTAGAGTAATGTACGTGTGGGACGATCCAAAAGATATAAAAGCTAGTTACTTTGATTTTGATAAAAAACAAAACTAAGACAAATTTTTCCCAAATAGATTAATTCAATTAATTAATTAATGGAATAAGTAATCCTCTAATTCTAATATAATATAAACTGACTAATCAAATTTAGTTCAATCCTTCGAATATAATATACAAATCAACAGATCAATTTAGGACAAATTAATTACCAATTAATATAAATATAAATATAAATTGATAAATAAAATTTTATCCGTAAAAAAATAGATGCGGGACAAAATGTCAAAGGACAGCATATCAAAGGACAAACTGTCAAAGGGCTATACGCGGTAAAAATGTCAAAGGATATTTTGCGAAGGCTATTAATATGAGTTTAACTGAATTTTTTATGACTTAACATATATTTCACTGACCGATTTTGATTCTCACCCTTTGTGTTTTCGCCCGATTGTTAGTCTGCTCTTATTGGATGTTAGTTAGTACACATTTTAACAGAAAGTGTTTCGATGTGATGCTCCCTAAGATTTTGGTCACGTAAAGCTATTACCACCACTGCCTATGTGCTTCACCATTTATGTTTTTTCGTCAACAAAATAATGCAACATTGATCCTTAGAAATCTCAACGAACAAAGAAATTTTGCTATTGGTCGGAGTTCTAAGCTATCTAAGATTTCTAGCAGAGCTTTCCTTCAAGCCACACCCAGCGGGCTGGGTGAGCTACGAAAAGTGCCACCGTCTAGGCGTCACGCCGAAAGTCTGTCCAGCTAATTTCATATAAAAGGGCCCACTCAAGTCACCATTCACTGGACGCATTTTGGACCTTATGATAGTCAATTTCGAGCGAGTAAATTCGTACTTTTTGGCTTACATAATTCTCTTTCAATAATCAAACCTATTTTGTTGAAGAGCCAGCGGAATTGCAGTTTTGAATGTATTGGGCATCAAAGTAAATTGAAATAAACCAAGTGAATAGTAATTTTACGAACATCAGTCATTATATGAAGTTATAAATATTAAGAAGAATAAACCAAATTTTATTACTCCGTTATTGCGTATGTATATATATATATATATATATATATATATATAGATGTATATGTGTTATCTAACTAGATACATTTGTGTACTAATAATAATAGTAATAGAATTTTGCGACTTTCTGACCCAATCCTGAAAACTAATGCAGAGCATTCTATGCTACACACAGGCCGAATAAGAAAAGCGATATAGCGGTCAAAAGCACAACCTCGATCCTGCTTTAATAAGAGCAAGTTCTGTAACAAACATCGTTATAGAAAGAGAAATTGTGATGAAATTGTGAGAACTAGTGCATGAAAAAGTTTTTCATAATGAAATTGGGATATACCTGTTGATTGTTGAGAATTAGATTCATAGAGAGCAAAAAATATTGTTTTAACTATTAAGAGCTGAGGGCCAACCGAATGTAAATCGTAGTACATCAAAATATCCAGAAACTTTTATTGGGAAGTACATTTTGGAAGCATCTAAGTCAAAAACAAGAAGTTCTATAAAATTGTGTATCGCTCTGCCCTTTTGCATGAATCAAGAAAGTATTTCTTAAAATAAAATTGATAATCACAATGGAAATTTAACTTAGCCAAAAGTATGTTTTCTAAATAAACAAACGATGTTTATTTTAAAAGTAATTTTTTATTGGACATACAAACCTATCGTATGTTGTTATCCAAACAATAATTTAGCAACACTATAAATATACACTTCTGAACGACTCTCGAAGAAATACAATATAAATAATGTATGCGAAAAAGGGCTGGAAAAAGAGATGAACTATATGAAAATTGAGTTCTATTTTGCTCAAGCACGCGCCCGAGTCCGTTTGGAGCGCCACAGCTCTTATCTACATGCAAACATGCATACATATGCTAGCTACCTTTTTTTATTGTAAATTTATTTGATCATTTCGGCATGCATACAATATGAATTCTCATTTATATACAGGACCGGAATGCATAAAACTAAAATTTGCATGAAAAGAATTTGTTCTAAAGAATCATTTTTGATCATTTCGCGATGCAGTATGATTCAATTTTATTTCCATACAGGGCCGGAATGCATAAAACTATAATTGACTCGAATAGAATTTGTTCTAACAATATATGTGAAGAAATATAGTTGCCATAGATACAGTGTGATTCAATTAAAACGGGACCTACTCCGGATTGTTTTATCACACTTTGGGATTGTAATACACTGTCTGTGGTTACATGAGTTAAACGAAAGACTCCTGCTGTGTAATGGACCCTCTACGGAATGGCCCATGACAAGTCAGTACAAACCATCATTATTGTGCAGAACGGGCTTGGCTTGTAGTGACCGATGGTGTAGCATAGGAATGATGATGATGAAGGATAGTTTTGGAAACGGATTTTCTCTACTACTTAATTGGATTTTCTATTTCTTCTACGACTTTCTACGATTTTCTACTACTATCTTAATTGGAACGGATTTTCAATTAAGGAGATGTACATATAGTTCCTTAATGTGTGGAACTAACCCCCCGTAATCATTGTTTACACTGAAGAGTACTGGTTCTTCAAAGCTGTAGACTCCCAGACATTGCTCCATCTCATATTACTTATAATATTGCAAATGTATAACCATTTTTTGTTTGAATATTCCCATAAAAGCGGACCATTCAATTGTATTTTCTACTAATAGGAGACATCTATAGGATGTGGTCCACGGATCCTACACTCTTGGATGTCCAAAGTAGACTTTTTGAGATTGTAGCGTTGAGTAAAATCAACAGGGATTCCAGATTATGGTAGTCACGGCCACTATACTCCTGAATATCCCTAAGCCACATTTATTTATTATATTAGCTTTCTGATAGGTGGAGTTATCTGGAAGATGAACACTACGGTGGTTATACTCGCTGATAATTCCGCGAAAGCATTTTTTTATTATTGATAAAACAGGATAAGAGGTGCTTAGATACAGGGGGTATCTGAAGGATGGGAACCGCGTCAGGCATGTGCTATTCTCCCAGATATTCCCAAACAGTACATATGTTCATGTACCATTTACCAAGATAGTATTATCATTTATTTGAAATGTATTATATATTCGTATTATTTCTATAGTGAGTTTTATATTTTTTTAGTATTTAATATTTTAAGAAGTATGTAAAATCTTCTTAAAATAAACTTCCCTGAAATAAAAGATGTCACCTCAGAAAAGAAGTTAATTTTAAAGGCAAGCAAATTATTATATTTTGGTTTTCAACCAATGAGATAAGTTCAGAACAGAGTTAGTGTGTCTTCCTCATGTTTGGATATTATTTTATGCCTACATATTAATTCTTTATGTTATTAATATGGCTATTATTTGAAATTGTATTAAGAATATAAGAATATTTAGTATTGTACTAAATTTATTTATTAACTGGCATGTTATATTCGTTTTAAGAGTGAAATTAAATTTCATTAGGCAATTTTTGTATTATATTGGCGGATTACTCATTAAATTGATGATTTATTACGGAATTGCTTATTGCAATTGTTAACTACTTAACTTAATGAAAATGTGGTATCATGGTATGTTTGAATTTTCGTTCACTAATACACTTTCTCTAATCACTAATACTTTGTATTGAGGCCTTCCAAATATACAAGAATTCCTGTCCTGTATGCTACTTAACAATCTTTTTAATTATTTTTTATTATTAACCAATTCACCTTGAAATATTATTTTCTATTTCCGTGAGAAGATTTGTCAAAGATTGTGAGTACCGTAAAAAGAAACGAAACCGGTACTGTTAACAAGGTTTATAGATGCACATGTATGTTTTAGTAGCGTATTCAAGATACCATAAAAAATTCCTTTTACGTGCCACACAATGTTCGTGAATTGTTAGTTTTAACATTCTAGGTTTTATCCGAATTTCAATGTGTACTTTTCTGAAACATTAGTTTATATTACCAAATCAATTTTATCAAAGCAAAACGTTTTATCGGTATTTTTTACAAACTACGTCTGATGGACTATAATTTTTTATAACATAAATGCTCTTACATGAAACTGAATTGAAGCGGACTGGACAAGGTGGATTTATCGAGTTCGGTCCATTTTAATTATTATGCTAAGTAGGTATACATAGGTGAATAGGATAGCAATAGAAAACAACAGATTTCTGAAGCAGGCAAGCAAATTTTTTTGTATATGAGCTTGCATAACCTGGATTTTATTGTTGACCTGGATATTTTCATAAATTCTGAATAATTGACGACGAATAATAGCTCGAGTTAGACATGGATTATAAGTCGGTGACGTTGATATAGAATCTGGTGATGTTACAATATCTGCGGAAAAGTGAGGAACATGGTGACGTTAGTAGCTATCGCCGAAAATGCCCCGGAAGAGACGATGGCGATGTTCTTCTGGCGTAACTTGGTATAATCATCCTGTTCGCGGCGTGGAAGGTAATGAGACGTCTCCCGCTGCTGTGGCGAACCTGGAGGTGTCCACGGATCGTCGAACTGGATCGGCGGGGGATTCTGTTGTGGTTCTGGCACGGATAGCTCGGTGTCGACTAAATATCGTGGCGTTCTCGGACAACGATGTTTGATTGGTCGCTGGGGAGTTGTATCACGGCTTCCTCTGCGGGCCAGGAAAGCTTCACGTAGGGCGTCCCTCTTTTTCTGCCAGCGACCTCCTCTCTTCCTCATTAATATCGTAGATGCACGTATAGTGTAATGAAAAATGTATATGAGCGAAAAAATAGAATAGACGAGTTAAATATAAAAGGATCGATAGATTTCAGCCGAAATTTTTAAGGTCGTGAATTTTTTTTTACCTGATAATTTTGTTGTGATCTTTTAGTGCTGACGGAGTGAATTTAATTTAATGTAACTTAATTCGAAAGTATAAGTTAATGATTTTATTGAAATTATGTGCGACTATTGCCCACTCTACGAGAATAAGTTTGTAGCATTGCTGATAGAACTGTGCGACTATTATTCACTCATGATCTAACAGAAACAAGATTCAAAATCTGTCTTGTTGAAACAGGCCTGTATATAGCTTTTTATATGAAATCAGAGATTTTTGACGCTGATGGCAGCAATTGGGCAAGAGTTAGTCTAAATTACTGCTAAAATCTTAGAGAAGAGAGAATATTCCTCGAATATGCGATGACTTTCTGTCCGTTGCGAATTTTAAGGAATAATTTCGCTTAGCATCCCTGTCACGATATTACGTTTCTATGATTTTTCGATGGGTTGCTCTCCAATCAGCTTTAACGTGCAACCGAACGACCTGCTGCATTTCCCCTTGCAGAACAGTGACTTGCCAACCGCACGAATATGCTCATACGAAGGTAATTCCCCCGAAGTTCATTTCATTCATCAAAGTTGTTTGTCGAAATACGATGTTATCTAACTCTCGTGCAGACGAGGTTACGAGAAGCCAATAAACCCATTAAAGGGAGGTCGTGGACGAGAGCAATCAACAAAGTCCTTAAGAGGTTCGAATTGAAATCGCCAGAAAATCTATGTTAAAAAATCAGACGCCAAAATCACGAGTCATAAAAGAGCACGAAACATATTCCTCTGTTGTTTTGTACCAATTTTTTGTTCCTCCTCAGAAATTCCCTATCGGCCTTAGTTTTTTTTGCAATTGCCCTTCATACTTCTCTAGAAAGTACATGGGCACGAACTATGCAGGTGGAATATATATGACATTCTTTATTTACTTTTTGCAGAATTTATGTTGCTATTTAAACTATATATTAATTTATTTCAGTTCATAAATATAAGTTATTATCTCAACACAATAATGAAAACGATTGCAAATGACACAGTGTTGAATGTAATACAGTAAACAAACACTATCAGGTTGGCTAAGAAATATCACCACTACTCCAGTCAAGTGTGAGGTCTCGTGTAAGTATGTGGCGTAGCTACCAGTTTGTAATTTAATTTTTCCCTGTACAGACAGTGCCGGTACATACTGTATTGTAAAGTGTTTAAACATTTTGTATTAAGTGTTTGTGAGTGTATTACAGTGAAAAATTTCGTAAAAATGCCACGTAGTTGCATTAACCAGCCAGACAGTATTTGCTATATTTGTGATGAGGTAATACTAAAATCTCAGAGGAGAAATATAACCCTACTGATAAAAAAAGCATATGAACTATATTTTGGATGTAAATTGGATGATCAGGGCAAGTCCTGGATCCCTCATAGTTGTTGCAATTCATGTTGACTGGTTGGTTGAATGGAGATTTGCAATTCAACCATTTGGAGATTTGCAATTCCAGTGGTTTGGAGAGAACCGAAGGATGTGCTATAAGTCAAGTGCCTCACAGTCCACAGCTTCCAATTCCAGTACCACCGAAAATATAGGAATTAGACGAAGATGCTGTTTATGTTGAACATTGTGTATATTCATCAGATGATGAAGAAAGGATGGACTCAGACTTTTTAGAAAGTACAAATACTGAACCACATTTAATTAATCAGTCAGAATTAAATGATCTCGTTCATGATCTATATTTATCCAAGAATCAAGCTGAAATTCTCGCATCACAACTGAAAGGATGGAATCTTTTACAACATTATACGAAGTTGAGAAACATAAGTGGTTTCCGTCACAGGCAGTTTGATTTTGAACGTTTCGTCTCAAAGTTCGAGGATTTAGTTTAGTGCAATGTTGTGGAATATTTACTAGTATGTTTTGGACATACTAACAATCCTGATGAATGGCGTCTTTTTATAGACTCCTCAAAACATAGTTTGAAAGCAGTCCTTCTTCATGTTGGAAATATATACCCATCATTTCCTTTAGCTGGAGCAGCTAACATGAAGGAGACATATGAGAGTATGAAACTTGTGTTGAATATGATTCAGTATGAGAAACATTTGTGGCATTTGTGACTTGGTTTACAACTTGGGTATACTAAATTTTGCTGCTTCTTGTGCGAGTGGGACATCAGAGATAAAAGGAACCAGTATCTTCAGAAACACTGGCCATAACGAGAAACATTAACTGTAGGAGAGACGTACGTTGTGAGCCCAGCACTAGTAAAACCTAAAAAAGTTTACCTTCCCCCACTACACATTAAGGCTAGGTTTAATGAATAATGTTGTTAAAGCAGTGGATCGTGAGAGGAGTGGATTTTATTTCTTAAAAAGCAAGTTCTCTAATGTAAGTGACGCTAAAATTCAGGAAGGTACATTTGTTAGTCCAGATATAAAAAACTAATGAATGATATTCAATTGGAATGACTGTGAGGTTGCTGCTTGGAAATCTTTTAAAAACGTTGTTCTTAAAAAATTATAAAGCACTTAAAAGATCCACTTCTTAGATACGCATCTCGATTTTTTTCCAGGCAATTTTGGAGCTGTGCGTAACGAACATGGTGAACGGGTTCACCAGGAAATATTCATCATAAGGATACGATACCAAGGAAAGTGGAACCGAAGCATACTAGCTTTCTATTGCTGGAATCTGAAGACAAATTTACCTACAGCACACTACGCCAGGAAATTCAAACGAAGCACGTTGAAATTCGTTGAAATTACGTTGAAACTGCATGTAAGTATAATAAACATTATTCCTAATATGATAATTATAAAAAAAAATCTAAGTCCGATAGAAAGAAACTATTTACATTTTTGAAATCAGCGTTAAAAATTCTATAAGATTCAACTATTTTCATTCTTGTAACAAACAAGGCCAGTTATTATTGGAAATATATTATCAGGACCGGAGGAGTTTTTAATTGTCACATTACGTATTATAAAGGAACTTCAACAAAGCCCACAGAAAAGGCAATTTTATATTTTGTCACATTTCATGTTGTATATTTTGTTGGCTAAATGATAGCAGAATTTTAATTACCGTATTTAATTAAATTATAATTAAAATCTATATACAATTCTAATAGTAAATGATCATTTACGCTATAACTGAGTAACATTTTTCTTATAATTGGACCTTGCATCCATACATTTGTTAATTGTCCAAATGACATACTATAATTACATACTTCAATCTAATCTTTACGTGCATTTATGGTTTTATTTTTTACTATGAAATATACATGTTTGAGATATATCGGTGTGAATATACATTATTATGATTATTATTACTTTTGCTTGCGTTAGGTTAGAGGAATTCTTTATTAATTGCTTTTAGGAGGATATTTTATTTATGGCAACTTGAAAATGAAATTAAATAGGTAACCATTAACGATACATGTAAATAAACTTTGAGTTTCGCGCAATTGTAATAGGTTGTCATAAATTTATTATTCATTTTTTTTTTAAATAAATATATTGAAAAATTTGCTAATCGGCAAATCAATTATTTACTCATCATAAACAACTTTAAGACAAAATTTTGATGAAATAAAAAGTGGAATTGATTACGCTATTTGGTAAAAAAGTGTTTTGCGCTTCGTTTTGATAGAAAATGGTGGAAATGAGGTTTCATATCCATTGTATGTGTCTATCTTTCCAGCAATATCAAATGCGAACTATGTTATTACAAACAAACATATTGCAAACACGTCAATTGACTGTAGTTCTCATCGGTTGCTTTATATGAGATTTTCTTTAAAGCCATTCGTATGAAATTTAAAAAGCCTGGAGGCTATAATAAATTTAAGCAAAATGAAAAGAAAAAGCTGGTTTAATACTTTCTAGTCTACTCTACTTTAAGCAAATATTCAATTGTACAAAAAGGATAGTAAATTCATCTTTGAACGTAAAAGAAATATTTGTTTTGATGGGATGTTATGTGCCCCTGAACTAGCTAAATTAACTCGATAGCATTGAGCTAAAAGAGGACGCTAAAAGAGGACACATTATACAAGGACGCTAATACACATGTTCTTACGAAAGCACAATCTCGGAAAGCCAATTCCATAATACAATGGGATTTAGATCATGAATCAATTCCTATCGTTCTTCTGGATAACTCTAATGAGGGGTGAAATCTACCAAGTACCTTAGAGCTTTTAGACAAGCCAAAAGGAGCGACCAGTGTGACAATTATGCAAATGAAGGAATTTAACAAAATTGCAAGCAAAGATCGTGTAATTATTAATGATTGATCATGTGAATGTGTGTTGTTTGATAGAAACTCATGTACACTGTTTATTACGAATAGGTAACTAGGCAATAACCTGACTTCGCGCTGTAATTGTAAACATATTATAATGTAATGTAAACAAGTGTCTATATCGCAAATTGCGGTATGCACGAATGAACTGGAAAATCCATTGATTCAGGAGTTAATTCGTTTGACTAAGAATGTAAATAAGATTATTAAAAAATATACTAATGAGATTCAAATTATAGTAATACCTAATAAGGAAATTATCATTGATTCTGCTACGAGAAATCTTATACGTAACGATTTTCATATGTTACCAACAAGAGTGCACATTGATATTCAACGGATGTTAAAGACTATAAATAAAGATATTCTTAAACAAATATGGTGGATGATATTAAGGAATTTGTAAGTGGTTATGATCCATGTATAGATCTACAGTTTTTTCATATTTTGATATTTCTTTTTAGATTTGGTGGGTCCTCTACAGGGTGATTTTGAAGGTCATAAATATCTTTTAACTATTCCGTGTGAATTAATAAAGAATGTGTAATAACACATATTGTGAATAAAGGGGCCCTTACAGTTACAGAAGCATTTGTAAAAGAGTTTATTTTGCTTTATGGAATTCCATCTCAATTGGGTACAGATTTAGGAACTGAGAATATGTCAGAAATTTTTGCTAGTATTTTACAGATTTAGCATTTGAAAAGCACCGCTTATCATTATCAAAGTTTACTAGCTTTAGAAAATTCTCATAAGTATCTAGGACAATATATAAGAATTCAGCCGCAAGATAATCCTGGCTCTTTGTCTGATTGGTTAACCTTTTGGGCATTTTTTTTATACAGTACACACGACTACTAAATATATTTCGTTTCAATTAGTTTTTGGTAAACTCGGGCGTTTACGAAGTTCTTTTCAGGAAGTAGTAAAACCACTTTATAATTTCAACCATTACCCATCAGAATTATGTTATAGATTACAGAAAGCATGAGAACATGCTAGAAGAATTTTCTTGATGCTAATAATAGAGCGCAAGATATGTATGATAAGAAAGTGTACCCTATGCATGTGTCAGTTGGGGAGAAAGTTGTCGTAAGCAATGAAGTAGGGTCGAAGAACTCTGATCTTTTTAAAGGTCCTTATATCATTATAAAGGTCCTTATATCGACATCAAGGAACCAAATTTAGTTTTGGAGGTAAATTCTAAACTTGTTGAGGTTCACAAAAATCGTACAAAGAAGTTAAGTTTTTTGGGTTTCTCTTAGTGAATCACAGAGGGATTATAATGAAGAAAAAAATCGTTTGTATATGATATGCCAAAATCTTTTATTTCACAGGGGGATTCTGTCGTAGAATTATTCCCCTAAGTCCCGTACGTATCTAAGTTCAATGTTGAGTTGATAGTCTTCTATTAAATTGTTATGTTAATATTACTTTTCATGCCAATTGTATAAACATTGTATGTCGTTTCAAGGTGCAATTATTATGTATGTATAACAATATTATTTTAACGGCATGTATGAACATTCTTTAGATTAAGTGAATGATCGGTTTAGTTCAATGTTAAGTAACGAAATTTTATTCACTCTTAGTTATTGTATGTGTATTATTTTTAATAGACGTCCTATATTTTATTCATAGATTGATACTATTTATTAAGTAAATATCGCGCACAGAGTTTATTGAATTTCTACAAAAAAAGTCCGCGAAAGCCAAGGAGCCGTAAAAGAGAACAAAAAGTACCTAATATGTATATAATTTTTAGCTTAAGTTCTGCTGCGCTCGTGTGGGCGAGCAAATCACGCGAAAAACATCCGTCCAAAGCAAAACACCTGCAGGGAAATCATAAATCATAATCCCCTTGATATTCATCTCTCTCCTATTGAACAAAACAGCAGAAGATTTACTTCCGATACAACACAAATTTTAAAAACAAGTTGTGTAGCCGTTTACGAGAGGGGCTGCAAAACTATAAAAACCTTATAAAGTATTGTTTCAAATATCAACGAAGGTAGTTTTAAAGCATTGCCCATGATAGTTTATCTGAATCATTTATCTGCAACGCTCTGGGAGCGTTGCAGAAACGATATTTTAACCTTGGACGTTGGACCTTGGCAACGGCGCATTCTAGTAGAAATTTTAAATTGGATACACGCGTGAGAAACAACGCGTGAGAAATATACTTGAGATATACTTGAGAAAGAAACGCTTCGAGTTATAACTCTGGAACATTATACTGATTGTTGTCCACTACTTTTGAAATTAATTTCACCTCTGTATTCAAATCTTGAAAATGATGACTTTATATATTTGCGCATATTAGAAAACGTTCAAATATTATATGAATAAATTGACAACACCGATAAAATACACGCAGATATGGCTTTAGTTATTTAATTATTACATATTGTTAATAAAATATGAATTAATATTTTCTAAAAAATATGAATCTCTTTTATTTAAAATCTTTAAACATCGTAATAATATTTAAACATTTGTACAGATACAACATATGTTTACAGTGGATTGATTGAGTCAAGCATTACTTTGGTAATCCATGATGAGATCAATTGGAAGTGTTTTTACTTCGTGATTTACTACGTGTAGTACAACTGTTTAAATTGTGACTATAGTTTCAACCCTTTCGGGCAATCTTCAGACATACAGACTATTAATTCATTGGCGTTCTATTATTGGGTTGTTTTAGATGACCATATTGAGGCTACAAGGGATTTGACTTAGTCGTGTTACCTCTTAAAGAACAACGAAAAATAATCAACAACCAGATAAACGGGAGCAACAACACTACAACAATCAGACAGTAATTGCGATGGATTGTGGCTACGAGGGATTGGACTTGGTGGTGTCAAAGACTAAACGGAAGGGAGTCAAATATTAAATAGACGGGAGCAACAACACGACAACTATAGTGACGAGATAACAACAATTGTAACAACGATAACCAGATAAGTACAACCAAGAAGTTAGTCTTGTTGTTCTCGGTTGTTGTTGTCGCTGTTGTTGTCGTTATCGTTATTATAATTGTCGTTATAATTGGAATTATAGTTGTCGTTATCTCGTCACTATAGTTATCGTGTTGTTGCTCCAGTCTATCTAGTGCTTCACTCCTGCCCGTTTAGTAGTTGATATCAATAAGTCCAATCCCTCTTAGCCCCAATCCGTCGTAGTCGTTGTCATTTTGTTGCTCCCATCCATCTGGTCGTTGTCTCTCTCCCGTTTAGTCTTTGACACCACCAAGTCCAATCCCTCGTAGCACCAATTCGTCGAAATTGTTGTCTGTTTGTTGTCATTTTAAAACATTACCCATAATAGCTCCCGTTTATCTGGTTGTTGACTCTTTTCTAGTGACATCTAGTGTTACACAATAATATTAATAATAAAACATAGCCTCAAAATGTTTGTTTAGATTTCTATCAACACGGTAATATATGAAGATCAATGACAATATGCCAACGACAATATGCTGCGCGAAGCTATTTGTGTCCAAAATATATCCGCCTATCTAATGATTTGAACTTTTTAGAAATTTCACAATAGTCCATGGCTGCATGGTGAATTGTTAACTGTATAATTTTATCAATCGCAACATATGCCTTTTGAAACATGAGCCAAAAAGCAGCGTGATGATAGAGAAGTAAGAATCTGAACTTTGGGTGTATCAAAGAATATTTAGAATATTCTGGACTGAGCACAAAATCTATTAATAATGCAAGAACTGGATATCAAATTGCAGGCTTTTGACCAAAAATTGGCAGATTAACGTTTTGATAACTACAATATGTCATTACTATATTGCATATTACAATTGATAAAATCACTATATTGGCCACGATGATGAAACATACCAAAACGTGATTTTTATGACATACGACCTATTGCAGTTACCATGACGATATGAGAGATTTTGGTATAGCCAAGATAAAATGAAAAAGTTGTGATTGTAGGTACAATGCACCGAACCACTGCCATAGGCAGAATATCGTTGCGGCGGATATTGATGAAATTCAAAATTTTCTCAAGTAAATCAACACGTCTGGTCCGAAACAGAACCACATAGCAAAATCTAATTTGTGTCACCACACATTGGAAAAATGGGCGTCAACGAAGAAAAACAAAATTTAAATAATTCTTGAAGTACTAATTATTCACACTCTGTATATGTATTACAACACTGCAAGCTTAAGAATTAAAATCTACCACTAGATCAGTAAATTAGTTTTATTTGACGTTGATTTAAGGACATTATTACCGCACGTTCATCATAGTGTCTCCATATAGATATTAATAACCCTCTTTTTATGCAAGCTGTTCTAATTACAATATCGTCGTGAATCTTGTTCAATCTAGACAAAGCTTTTGTGTAATTGCGTAACAGAGTAACAGTTTTATAGTAGTTTAATTTTCTTGCGACTCAAGTAAACGAGAAATTTAAAGTAAATGTAATTAAGAATAATTAGAAATTTTTAGAAAATGATCATACGAAATCAATGGCAATAATTGGTTTCAAAAGCATTTTAATAATTCAATAAAAGTTTAACTTGTATTTTAAAAAAGGTTTAACTTGTGTGCCTAAATATATTTTTGAATATTCGAAATAATTTAATCTTGTTGAACAGTAAACTTACTAAAGACGTCAACAGCCAAGCACACCATTTCTGCACCGATATAGCTCTGCATCTCTATGCTAATCCAATGTTACTCTATTCCACTATTGTGGTAAATGAATGTTCCTCTGATTAAACGTTCAATTATTAGAAGTGGAAGTTGTTCTAGAGTTGAAGCCGAATGATTGATATAATTAAACAAATAAGTATTCCAAAAACTCTATTTTAATTGTGGAAGTAAGTTGTTTCAGAGTTGGAGCCGAGTGATCGAAATAATTAAACAAGAAATTATTCTAAGAAATTTTCACAAGATGTTGATAATGTAATCAAGTAACAATTGTTAATCAGAATTAAAAATTCCCAAAACTTGTCAAATTTGAACAATTGCTAATTGATTACTTCATCAACATATTTCGTATCAATTAAAATAGACTTCTTGGAATAGTTTCTTGTTTAATTATTTCATTTTAATTGATTTGAAAGATGCTGATAACGTAATCAATTAGCAATTGTTCAATTGTCAATTGTAACAAATTGTCCCAAAACATGTTAAACAATTGTTAATTGATTTCGTCCTCTATTTCTCCCGTATCAAGCATAATAGAGTTCTTGGAATACGTTTTTGTTTGTTTCGGGAATTGGTATTATAGAAACATATCGACAAATGAACAATTGTTTATTGATTTCTTCATCAACAGCTTGCGACTCAATAAAAATAAAATTCTTGGAATACTTCCTTGTTTAATTATTCCATTTTAATTGATTCGCATAATGTTGATAACAGAATCAATTAACAATTGGTAATTGATCAATTGTAACAATTGTCCCGAAACATGTCAACAATTGAACAATTGTTAATTGATTAAATCATCAGCATATTGCGTATAGTTTAAAATAGAGTTCTCCGAAAACTTTCTTGTTTGATTTGGGATAGTTATTCCCGAAACAAGCTAACATTTGAACAATTGTTAATTGATTACGTTATGAACATCCTGCGAATAAATCAAAATAGAATTTTTGGAATACTTTCTTGTTTAATTATCCCATTTTAACTGAATCGCAAGATGTTGATAACGTAATCAATCAACAATTCTTTAATTATTAATTGTCAATTGTAACAATTGTCCCGAAACATGTTGAACAATTGTTAGTTGATTACTTCATCAATTTCGTTATTATACAAGAAAGTATTCTAAGAATTCTAGTTTATTGATCTTCCGAATCAATAAACTAGAATTCTTGGTATACTTTCTTGTTTCATTATTCCATTTTAATTGATTCGCAAGATGTTGATAACGTAATCAATTAACTATTATTCAATTGATAATTGATCAATAGTCAATTGTAACAATTATCCCAAAAGATGTCAATAACTGAACAATTGTTAATTGATTAAGTCATCAACATTTTGCGTTTGATTTAAAATAGAGTTCTTGGAATATTTTCTTGTTTGTATCAGGAATTGTTATTCCCGAAACATGGAATTGTTACTTCATCAATTAAAATAGAGTTCGTGGAATAGTTTTTTGTTTGTTAAGGGAATCCCGAAACATATAGAAATTTGAACAATTCATTACTTAAATTGAATTCATTACGATTCATTGTTAATTCATTCCGTTAACAACATCTTGCGAATCAATAAAAATGGAATTCTTGGAATACTTGCTTGTTTAATTATTCCATTGTAAGTGATTCGCAAGATGTTGATAACGTAATCAATTAACCATTGTTCAATTGTTATTTGATCAATCGTCAATTGTAGCAATTGTCCCGAAACATGTCAACAATTGAACAATTGTTAATTAATTACGCCATCAACATTTTGCCTATGATTTAAAATAGAGTTCTTGGAATATTTTCTTGTTTGTATAAGGAATTGTTATTCCCGAAACATGTCAACATATGCAAAATTGTTAAGTGATTATGTTATCAACATTTTAAGAATGAATAAAAATATAGCTCTTGAAATATTTTTTTGTGTAATTATTCCATTTTAATGAATTCGCAAGATGTTGGTAAAGTAATCATTTAACCATTGTTCAATTCCTAATTGTACAATTGCAGCAGTTGTCCTGAAACATGTCAATAATTGATAATACTTCATAAACATCTTGCATATCAATTAAAATAGAGTTCTTGGGATACTTTTTTATTTGTTGCGGGAATTG
Organism: Adranes taylori; assembly: GCA_009867245.2. Taxonomy (NCBI): domain Eukaryota; kingdom Metazoa; phylum Arthropoda; class Insecta; order Coleoptera; family Staphylinidae; genus Adranes; species Adranes taylori. The sequence goes on from WYDF02263266.1 coordinate 16,785, forward strand.
TTATTTCCGAAACATGTCAACAATTCAACAATTGTTAATAGATTACGTTATCAAAACATCTTGCGTATCAATTAAAATAGAATTCTTGGAATACTTTCTTGTTTAATTATTTCCATTTTAATTGATTCGGAAGATGTTGATAACGTAATCAATTAACCATTGTTCAATTCTTAATTGATCAATTTTAACATTTGTCCAGAAATATTTCAACAATTGATAATTGATTACTTCATATACATCTTGCGTACTAATTAAAATAGAGTTCTTGGGATACTTTTTTATTTGTGTCAGGAATTGTTATTTCCGAAACATGTCAACAATTGAACAATTGTTACTTGAATATGTTATCAACATATTTCGTAACAATTAAAACAGAGTTCTTGAAATACTATCTTGTTTATATCGGGTTTAATTATTCCATTTTAATTGATTCGCAAGATGTTGATAACGTATTCAATCAACCATTTTTCAATTCTAAATTGATAAATTGTCAATGGTCCGAAACATGCTAACAATTAAACAATTGTTACTTAATTACATCATCAACATCTTGCGTATTAATTAAAATCGAATTCTTTGAATATTTTCTTGTTTGTTTCGAGAATTGTTATTCCCGAAACGTGTCAACATTTGAACAACTGTTAATTGATTACGTTATCCACATCTTGCTTATCCATTAAAATAGAGTTCTGAAATAATTCCTTGTTTAATTATTTCATTTTAATTTATTCGCAAGATGTTGATTACGTAATCAATCAACCATTTTTCAATTGTTAATTGATCAATTGTCTATTGTCCCGAAATATGTCAACAATTGAAAGATTGATAATTGATTTCCTCAGAAACATCTTGCGTATCAATTAAAATAGAGTTCTTAGAATACTTTTTTGTTTGTTGTGTGAATTGTTATTCCCCAAATATGTCAAGAATTAAACAATTGTTTATTAATTACGTCCTCAACAGCTGGCGGAACAATTAATATTTAGTTCTTGGAATACTTTCTTATTTAATTATTTCAATTCTTAGACTTTTTATAAGTTAATCAGGTCATAAATTAATTTATGTATGTCTCTATTTAGATTTATATAGACTTATATATTATCAAATAACTGATTTATATATTATCAACCGTTATTATATTATATAGTATTTAGTAAACTGTATATTTTGACAGATTCTTAATAACGTTTTTGATTTTTATTTAAATGATATATAATCGTATATATTTTTGTTACGAAGTATTGTTTTAAAAATAAAATCTTACTGTTTGCATACACATAACATTTACTATTTTACTATTGTATCATTCAAGTCCTCATCCGCTAAGTTTTATTACGGAAAAATATGTTCTGAACTTAGAAAGACTAATTTTGTTCTATATTAAGTATAATCCAGTCACTTTGTCACATTTTATTTTTAATTATACTTAATATTGTACAAATGAGTTTCGTATTTTTAATTTTCCTGTTATGACTGTTATGATTAAAAATATATTTAATTTCCTCTTATAAAATAATTAATTTTACATTAGTCTTTTATTAAACCAGTACTTAATTTTCGTCACAAAGCGTTTTTGTCATTGCTTTTCACTGTGTCTACATAATTCAAAATACCGACGATGTTCCATCTCTTTCGCACTCGCATTCGACCGACGACTCGATGAGTTGAAAAGCTCGCGAAACTTTTGGACCGTAAGCGAAAATGTTTGATAATATCACCCAACGTTTTCCAAAATCTTCCCTGCACTCGGAATCCACCTCGTTCTGACATACCCGCCTCTGCCCCCTTTCCCAATAAATACAGAAGCACTGTTTGTTTGCCCGTTATGAATGTGCTTTGTTGTTTAATTAGGTACACGTAGAAACGCAAAAACGACTTGCAAATTGATATTCATGGAAATCTAAGTACGACGGGGACAAAGTTTTTGTTTGCGCTAACTGCTGTTACTCTAAGTTTTTGTTTAAGTATGCTTAATGAAAATTTCTAACAGTTCAACGTAGTTTCCTCTAATATTTAATTTCAATTATCTATTTTCTTTAGATAATTGAAAAGTACTGCAAAGTTATAGTCTTTAGTTTCTTTATCTATACATTGGCTTTTCTTAAACTGTATTAAAAAAGTTTTGAATGAATTTCCTGAAATTCCAGAAGCTGAATTCCGATGTGTTTTCTCCTGCATCCTCAAGGCTTTAATGCAAATTTTACAAAGTTTGAAGTCCCGTCAATCCTAATTCAAACTAGTTTCATGGCATCTTAATCGCTCATTTTAATGCAGTTATTAAAAAAGCAAAAAGCAAAAAGCAAATAAACTTTCGTGGTAGAAAGTCTTCAACTGTAGATATTCGGATCAAACGTGGAGTAAGACAAGTTTGTATCTTATCACCAATACTTTTTTCGAAATTTATTCAGGGACAATTTTTATGAATCTAATGAATGCATAAAGTTACCAGTATGCAAGTATGAAATATCCAATTACCAATATGCAATATGAGAGAGTATTAGCAATCTTATATCTTAGTTGCTTAATAATTAAGCAATAAGATTATTCAAAAGAAATTAGGATGATTTCTTGATTTAACAGATTTAACATCTGGAATGAATTTAACGAAAAAGGACTGTGAGCACCTAGGAGATATTTGTGAAAGGCCAATATGTTTAAAGGCCAAACAAACGAGACTACAGTTTAATACTGTGAGATCGCGTGCTACTAGACCACTTGAAATACTACACACAGATCTTTGCGGGCCTATGGATTCAGTTACATGGGACAATAAGAAATATTTTCTAATTTTTTAGATGATTTTACTGATTTTAGTAAAGTTTATCTACTTGAAAGCAAATCAGAAGCCATTGAATATGTAAAAAAATATGTTGAGGAAGCAGAAGCCTTTCACAACGTCAGATTGTCAAAACTGAGATGTGACAATGGAGGAGAGTATACCAATGAAACTTTAAGGAAATGGTGTAAGAACAGGGGAATTATTCTAGATTGCAAAATACCACATTCACCACCACAAAAGGCCGAGCTTTGATATTTGATTCCGATATGGATAAAGAATTCTGGGGAGAAGCAGTACGATTTGCACCGTACTTAATTAATCGAGGTCAGACAGAAACGATTGCTGTTACTCCTGCAGAAAATTGGAGAAATAAAGAACCAAATTTATCTAATTTGCATATTTTTGGTTGGGAAGCGTATGCAAAAATTCTAGGACATTTAAAAAAAAACTAGACATGCGAAGTAAAAAATTCGTGGACGTGATCGCCACCCCATCTTTCATATACTGGAAGTCATACGTTTTGTTACATCTTGCATAAAACAAAAGTTGAACCTTTTAGTTTTGACTGTCACCTTTTAAGTCGTCTATTAAATTTAATTAGCACAATAGTGTTTAGGGTAAATTAAACAACATTAGTCAAACCCATCAATCCCCCGGTCCCCACATTTGCCTATGCCGCGACCTACGGCCGCTCTTGACTCACATTTTCCCCGTATTTGTCTACGGTCCGATTTGGCATGGCCTACAATCCCTCTTGACTCTCTTTTCGGCTAATTTCTGAAAGAGCAATCAATACCAATCATGCGAAGTAGTGGCTTGGTCTTATGAATTTGGCGCGGTCTGCTGCCGTTTTTGATTTCATTTTTCCCCACTATCACTTTTTAGTCACTCTTTCATCGTGTCCGCTTTGCTTAAAATTGAAGTCCCTCGGTCTTACACTTTCACCCTGGGTCTTATACTACTCGAAGTTTGATTTTTTCAACTTTCATAGGAACAGAGCTATTTAATGTAGTACAATAGCCGGTCTCAAGTAAATCGATTGCAAACTTTACGAAACAAAAAACACGAAAAAAATGTTTCAAATAATTGAATGAGCTTTTGCTAGCCTACATAATAAAGTGTTTTCAAGTGTCCTATCTTTTATAATTCCTGAAATATATCAAATAGTTTGTAAAATTTTAAATGTGGCAACATCGCGCTCTATACCACTTGTGGAGATGGCATTACTTGCATAATGACGACGCATAATGCAATTATTATATGCGAGCGACCCTTAAACCTAGACCCACATTCAACAAAATGCAAAATATGTTATGCAGTTATAATCTTAGCATCCGATCTGCAAGTTATGTTTTTTAATTTCGTTACACGGAGTTGAAGCATGAGCACTTTGTGAAAGAACTTGAGGTATCAAGATCAAAAGCAGAATCATCTGTGAAGAAACTTGAGCCTTTTGAAAGTTGGCTATATCGTCGGAAGTTTAGAATTAGTAGACTGAGCAGATTGCAATTATCAAAGTTTTGCCAAAATTGAAGAACAGTCAGGAAATCTTAGTTAGAGTGAAAATACGTACTAAGTTAAAAGCCACATAATGTGACATTCAGAATGATGCGGTTTGTACAAAGCTGTTTTAGAAGACAAAATATAAGATAAGCTTGGACCTGGCGAAAGAAGGATAGAAGATGATTAGTTCAAATTATTATGATGAATCATAATTAACTTATTGTGATGTCTAAGCGAAGGATATGGCAAAGCTATTATGAAGGTATTACCAAAGTACTAATAGTGGCGAACATTCAGAAAATCCTAACTAAAAAACACTCCAATTGTATCGGTAATCTACGAAAGCAAGACGGCAACCACACAGAGGACGAAAAGGAAACGTTAGAGCTGCTAATGAGCACTCACTTTCCTGAATGCCTCAAAATTGATGACTGGAAACTAGAGGAATGTGAGGCTATAGCTATGGTGACAGCAGCTCTAAAAGCCATCAAATAGCGAATAAAACTAGAGAGTGAAAACCTTCAAGCCATTCAAATCGCCGGAAATGAAGGAAATGATATTTTCCCGGCAGTAATACAAAACTGTGTGGAAGACATATCATCACTCTTATGTTTACTTTACAAACCAGCTTGATAGAGGTAAACTAAAGGCGGAGGGAAGTCAGAGATTCTTTCTAAGGCATATAGACCAATCAGCTTAACTTCGTTTTTGCTGAAGAGAATAAAGAAAGTATCGGATCAATTTCTGAGAGACGAAATCCTATATGAGACTCTATATGAAATCCTATATGAGGTTACCAAAAGGCTAAATCGAAAAGGCCCATTACAAAAAGCCTAATTACATTACGAATTTATTATTTTATTCAAAGGAATCAGGAAATACATTCCTTACGTACCCTTGTGGGTAAAATTAAGAGATCAATGGAGGCAAAACAAACAAACAACATTTTGATGACAGTTTGTACGAAACCATTGAGAAAGCAGAACGCAATATGGGCTTTTAGAGCTGATAATTGAGTGGATAAATACGAAGCTGCAAAAGCGGAAGGTAGGTGCATGTTTAGGATAGAAGACTACCAAGGTCCGAGCAACTAGGAGATGTCTCCAAGGAGGATTTTTTTCGTCACTACTCTGGTCTATTGTAGTTGAAGATATAATTCACACCTTAACAATAGCTGGACATCAGTTGACCTATTACTGATAGAGCAAGACGAACTTACCACAATAGTGTCTACTAGAATATAGTGTGTCCTTAACATCACAACCACATAATGTAGAGAAAATGGACTAAACATCAACCCCAACAAAGTGTCAGTTATGACATTCACAAGGAGGAAGAAACTCGATTTAAGAATATTGGTCCTCATAACAATCATGACAAAGTAGGAGGTCAAATATTTTGGGCCTAGTTTTGGACCAGAAATTGACAACTCTTATTTGCAACAGCTATAGCAAAAGGCCGCCGGAGTTTTGCGGTAGAACATGGAATCTACAACCAAAAATGATTCACTATATTTATACAGCAATTGTAACACCCATCATAGCGTATGGAGCTCTGGTCTGGTGGCCTAAAGTGGAACAGAAAAATGTTCAGGACTGTATGTCTACAAAGAATTGCATGTCTGAGCATAACTGGGGCAATGTCTACCTGTCCTACAGCTGCTTTTACTGTTTCGAATTCACTTATTTGTGAAAAGGGAGGCTCCCGTACAAAGCAGAGCTATTGCCAGGACAACAAAACTGAAAGTCGACAACCTCACAAGACACCTAAAAGTTCTTAGAAACCCTGTAGAGGTACAACTCACTAATCGTGGGTTGATACGTCACTAAAGTTCAACTTTGAATACCATTTGAAGTTGTTTTCCCGAAACTTCCCGGAAAACAAACCTTTGTATGACTAGACACCAAACTACACAAGTCAAAATTACACAATGGTAAAGCAGGAGTTTGAGTATACGGTCCAAAATATAAAACGTTAATTTTACTGGATGCACACACCAGTATCTTACAGGCTGAAATTTTAGTCATTTAAAGGTACATATGGGACCAATATCAATATACATATTGACAGTCAATTAGCACTCAGGGCACTACAGTAGCCCTCAGTGCTGTGAGCCCAACCTGCTATAGAAGTGCCTAGCACACCTGAAGGAGTTGGCAAAACATCTTAAGTTATGGTTGGTACCAGCACATAAAGGAATTTTATAGGTCCTAGTCCTTCCTGTGGTCTAACTAAAAACCATAGAAAGTACTGAGAATATGAAGCGAAAATAAAATATTGGAAGAAGGTTCGAGGGCAAAAGCATTCGTAAGACTTTCTATATCCGACATCTGACAAGGAGATCAAAATGCTCAGTCTTACTAAAGTGGACCTCTCAAATTTCAATATACACGAATTACACTACAGGACGTTGTCTAAATTATCATATATATAAAATTCGTAAACTTGTGAAGCCAAGATGCCAATTCTGCAAAACAAATACAGAAACGGTAAAACATATTATATGTGAATGTCCTGCAACCTCGAATTGCAGACTCAGACTCTTTGGAGGTATGATAGTGAGTACCGTGAAAATCGAGGAATAGCAGCCGACACTAGTCTTAATGTTTCTTACAGAGCTAAAGCTTCTTTAAAACAACAAGATAGGACAAGCGACAAAAAACATTTTAGTTCCAATCTTCTACGACGGTTCAGAAACACCGACCCTTCGGAAGGACAGTGATAAAATAGACGCTGTCCTACTCAACGAGATTTCGTATACTGAGCATAGCACAAACATGTCAATCCTAAAATATCTCAAAATTCGCAAGACTGTCCTTTACAATCCGTAACAATACTTCGATGTGACCGTACCTATATATGACCGTATAACTGTTTCTAGCACGAGAGGGAAAGAGAGAGCAATAAAAGATCTATGATGCCCTTAGATATCCTATGCGACAATGAAAGACTCAATAGGTGTCATAGGCCGAAAATTCCTGGATAATCCTAGCAATATCTTTCGTGTCGGGGATTGGGGCTTGGGACCGTACATATATAGTTCGGTCACATCACCAGAATGACAGGAGATAACTTGGTCATACCGGGAGTGGTGGAAGATACGAGACGACGGATAAGATTTACATCTCGTGGGATCGATAGAGTCCGACAGTTCACCAACCAAACCATAGTCGAAAGTACCAGAATGGGCGCGGACCAGAACTTGCCCCACTCGGGAATCGAAGCCAACGCTCCCAATTTCCGGACGGGTGTTTAGACCACTATACTAGCGGGGCGTGGATTTTCAAAGAACAAATGATTTATTAGCTGTTAAAGTTCCATATGATTACTCTACGAAATATATTTATAAATAAGGATTCAATTAATCCATTGATTCCAGCGATCTAAATATAAGTGGTTTAAAAACACAATCTAAAATAGAGTGATCATTGTGTATGCGTTTTTACAAATTATCTGTTTACAGTGATAAATATTTGTTTATAAATATCTTTCGTAATCATATGAAATTTTAACACATAATAAATCATCTGTTCTTTCAAAATCCACGTCCCGCTAGTGTAGTGGACTAAACACCCGACCAGAAATTGGGAGAGTTAGGTTTGATTTCCGAGTGGGGTAAATTTTTATTGAATGATTATCTTAGAAATGATTATATTAACTTCAATTATTATGTTAATATTATGATGTGTATAAAAGACTTTACCTAATTTCTCACACCAAAGAATCTTCTAACGCTATAAAATTGTATAATATTGATTCAGCACTTAAAGGAGAAATCTTATAATAAGATGTCAAATTTTTATATAAATACGTACAACCTACAATACTACTTCAAGATGTCATTCAAACTCTTTCACGTAAAACTACTTGAAGCCTGTGTAATTCGCTTTTTTAAAATAAAGCTTAAATACATAAGTACCGTTTAATAAACGTTACTTCTAACTGATTTATTGAATGGAGTGTATATAAATAACAAACGCCCTTATTGTATTTTAAAGAAACAGTGGCGCCGAGAAACACTTTTTTATCTATCAAAATAAAGAAATTCATACTAAAATAATTTTATTGGAGAAATGTGATTCTGAATTTTCTAGCTTCAAAGAATATTTTATATAATTTTCAAATTAAAAAAAATTTATGCCGATTTCTTTCCCCATATTCTGGACCATTTAATAAATATTTTTCACGTAAAGAGAAATGTAGAAAATTGCAAATTACTGTTTCGACATAACCCCGTTGGAGTTAACCGTTGGACCCGTCGACATAACCGGAAAACCCTCTATGAAAGCTTAAACCATATACGAATATTTGAAAGTGAATCAAGAAAGTGATGAAAGTCTTTATGCATATACAGCTTTAAAGGATGAAGTATTTTATGTTTCGATGTTTCTATTTTAATGTATTTCTTATGAAATTGTTTGAAGTTACTATTCTGTTTTTGTACAATTTTCCGCTGAGAAAGTTTTGATCTCTTGATAGTATGCTTTATTTTATACAAAATTTCACTCCTTTGATAATGTAGCCTTTTGATATCGTTGACGGTTGGATCTTCAGCTCTGTTCCTGCTCTTGTCGAAGTTAATTTAGACTTTACATTTTCAGCACTTTTAAAAAATGTGTAGTTGATATAAATAATGAAGTATGAACGTTTTAATTTTGATATTTCCATTCTATTAACATATTCCATTCATTTTAATATAGGTGGTTTAAAAAGACAATTTAAAATCCAATGAACGAGATCAACTCATATCATTCTGTATCTCTTTTTACAAGTAATCTGTTGTATTTGTTTCTATCAATCAATAAAAAAAATTTTATTGACATAAAAACAAAACAAGACTTGTAACATTCTATCAACTAAAATTATACATAAGAAAATCAAATTTCTAACTTATATTTCTCCTCTCACTGAAGGAATAAGAAATCTTTTCCTTTCTTTCACCTCCTTAATGACCTTCCCTATTCCTTCTCTACGCAATATTTTTTTCCATTGTTCACACACCTTTTAATCCTCCTCCCAAACACACCTTACATTACCGCCAAACAGTTTTTCTCATCACTCCAATGCATTCCCGTACATGCATTTACCCAATGCTTCCACCCATCCTTATCTCTTCCATATATCGTACCATATCCTCTCACTCTCATAGATTCAATAGATTTTTCCGAGTTTCAGATATTCCGACTTCTTTCATCCTCATCCATAATTTCTCTCTCACTTCGTTGTCAATTGCTGCTTGTAATTCCAATAACATCATATATAATTTCTTTCGGGTACTCAACTTTTGCTTCATCAGATAGTTTATGATTACAGTTATGATTTGTACAATCTTTACTGAAACTCAAACGTACAGAAGCAAGGATATCTAATTACTTTGTTTTCTTTTTCTTAATACAAATTTTGAAGATCAATAAATGGAATCTTCTCGATTCGGGAAGTTAAAGGGACTTTCCGTATGGGTTGGTTCCTTTCAAGTTCCACATTTTGAGTTCGCTTGATTCACATTGAGGTTAGGATTTCTTGTAAACCACATTGCATCTACCGACTTTCGTAGAAGCTTGTTATAGGTTGTAGTAATAAGATTTTCGTACTTATCCAGTTCTTTTGTCCAGATTTCATAACAATATATAAGGCACGGTATAAGCGCACCGTTCAAACTTTTTATCTTGCTTCGCATGAATAGCTTAGAATTTTCGTTTAATACATAATATAGCTACTGGCCATGCACGCGACCGTGCAGGCAATCTCTTTTCTTTTGATATCCGGTGATACCTCTTATGATGAAGAGTGAATTCCAGATATGTAGGTTGTGCTTTGATCGTGATTATTTTATTATTTATCCGTATCTGACCGCTGCTTTTCTTTTCTGTCTTTTCTGAAATTCAATTATTTTTGTTTCCAAATTTTCCATTACTTGAAATAGTTAACCATTGACTGCAAGCATTTATTCATTGATTTCTTTGCGACCGTGATAGCTAAATGATGTGTAAGAATAGCGATGTCGTCACCAAAATCCTGCCGACTAGCATTGTTTTGCTTCTTCAGCTTTGGGTTGTTGTACAAGTATATATGATATAGGATTGGTGAAATCCAATAACCCTGTGCAAGTCCCTCTTTTCTTTTTTATATTGCGAAATTTTATAGTTTATTTTACATGCAAATTTTCTGTTTTCTAGAAACGATACTATTACTTTTGTTATTGATGGAGGACATTGGGCTTGTTGTAATTTGTGTATCTATGCTTTTTGCCACACAGGATCATAAGCCCTTTCGACATCAGGTAGCGTAGTAAGGACAATCTTCTTTCTTTTCCTAACTGCGTCTATAACATTGTCCAGATTACCTACTTGTTGAACTACTGCCAACGAACTTTTAAAACTTGATACCCGATTATTATATCCCATGAATTCAATTAATTAACGATTGCTATAAGCAATTCTCTAATAATTCATCAATTCAATGAGTAATCATCTAATGTAATATAAATTGACTAATCAAACCTAACTCAAATCATCAAATAAAAATAATTTAAGAAATCATAAACCAATGTAATAACGATTAATTAACAAATAATATTAATATATATATATATATATATATATCGATATAAAGATGTTATAAAAATTTAATACGCTTAAAATAGAATTTCATATCCTGCGAAAGTTCTCAAATGTTCCTCTCAACACGGAAGCATTATAATAGGATATGCCGATGCGTATGAGAAAAGATCTTCAATCGTTCCGCCATTCGCGAGCAAAAACAGAAAGATAGCCGACTCATATAATCTTGCCACTTAACCTATAAAAGTAAAAGATGTCTACGGCATACCGGGAGTAGCAGTAGACTGTATTGTGGCTATTCACACGCCTAGGATATTTTTGCATTTCAATATGTGTACGAAATTCATTATTCTTATTATTTTAAGTTTTACGACTTAAGGTATATTTCACCCACAATATTTTCAACGTCATTAAACTTTGCACTCTTTTGGGCTCGAAGAATCTGAATCTGATTGGGTATTACCATTTTAGCAGAAGTCGTTTTCAATGCAATTCTTCTAAAATTTTAATGGCGTAAAGCTACTACTACCACCGCTTATACGTTCCACCTCTTATGCTTTCATCAACAAAATAGAGCAATTTTGGTCCTTAGAAATCTCAACTGATCAAAGAATTCTTTTTATTGGGCGAAATTCGAACCTGCCTAAAATGCTCTAGCAGAAAGTTTCTTCAGGCCACACCCATCGAGTCTCGTAAATTGCTACTGACCAGCCTACCCGTCAGAAGCAGCTTCTTCCCAGAGAATACCATATAAAAAAGTCCACGCAATCTAGCACCCAGGGACGCAATTTGGGAATTGTGCTTTTGGATGTGACGTGTGAACCTCACTCTCTTTGAGGTCATAATTAACAATAATAAGACCAAATCTATCTTATGACTTGTTCAAACGTAGCTTAAAGTGAATATTAATTTAATCATTAAATCTACAACAAATATCTACGACAAATTATAAGCATCAAGCATACACAACGCAAACTGTTTTGAATTTCTCATCATGAATTTCTTATTTTCTTCTTATCTTTTTCTCGTATTAACATTTATAACCCTTCTCCTATCAACCGAGACTTCAATGGAATCAGGAGGAAGCAGGTGTCAATCATAAAGCCAAGCAGAGAATTCATCGCCTACCATCGGAGCGTCGACCTCTTCGACAACAATGATCAAGTCAAAGTGGATCTAATCCATTAAGCAACATCGTCCCAATAACATCACGTAACTACATGTTTCCATCTTCGATTCTATTCAATGGCTGGACAACAATATCCCCGCAATCACCAGCAATAAAACCAACGTTTCAATAAGCAAATCAGTAAGTTCAAGCATCGACGAATCTTAAAAAAGTATCAATAGTGATAACCATCTTCAGGGATAAGGAACAAATCATAATAACCAACTTACATCTAGTTCGATACTTTTTATCTTTTACTTTTGCTAATGGAATATGGTACTAGATCATCCTAAATATTTGGTGAATTATAATTAGCTTTACAATACAATGTCAGTCAATTAAAAATCTCGTTTAAAATCCTTATCTATATAATAAAAATGTAAGTGCGTTTTGTCGTTGAAGCCGTTTTCCGGACAAATCGTTAGGGATAGAGCTACCAAATTCACACCATATAGTCGTTATAACAAGGAAATGGTTTATATATATTTATATATATATATATATATATATAGAAGTCTGGGAATACGGGAACAACGGGGATACGGGAACAAATATTCAGACAGTATTCAGAACATATATTCGTGATAACACGGGAAGGTTTTTTTTAAACGGGAATGCGTAAATACCGGAACACGAGAATATGAGTACACGGGGATACAAGAACACATACTCACCATATTTAGACCATATATTCGTAATAACACGTGAATGGTTTTTCAACACGGTAAAACCGTGGCCACAGACCACTGTAGTACGGACAGCAGACCGCAGACGGCGGACCGCAGATGGGAGACCGCACAGTACACCCCGCAAGCTGCGTGAATTAGGCCATGGTCGCGACGACGTCCACTGGTCTGGTCGCGAAGAAACAATAACGCTGGCTTCGGCTAAGTCCGGACTTAGTCACTGCAATGAAACCATACCGCTGGCAATGAAATAATACCGGGGCAATTAGACTATGTTGCAGCAATTAGACCATGTTGCGGCAATTAGACCATGTTGGGTCAATTAGACCATATTGCTCCAATTACATCATGTTGCGGCAATTAGACCATGTTGGGCCAATTTGTCATGTTGCGGCAATTAGACCATGTTGCGGCAATTAGACATGTTGCGGCAAATAGACCATGTTGTGGTAATTAGACCATGTTGCGGCAATTAGACCATGTTACGGTAATTAGACCATGTTGCGGCAAGTAGACCATGTTGTGGCTATTAGACCATAATGCGGCAATTAGACCATGTTGCGGAAATTAGACCATGACAATTAGACCATGGCAATTAGAGCATGGCAATTAGACCCTGGCAATTAGACCATGGCAATTAGACCATGGCAATTAGACCATGGCAATTAGAATCGCTGCTTGCGGGGAAGCGGCGGCCGCAAGCCGCAGCAAATTAGGTCATTTCGTTGGCCGCAGTAAATCCGCGTCCGCGGGACACGGTATTATGGACAGCAGACGTGCCCACGCCATAGGAAATATGGGGACCAGGTGCGGGGTAAAACAACGTTTGCCGGGTCGGCTAGTATGTTTTATAAATATTTGCAACAATAAACAACAATTTGTAAACCTGTTATTCTCCCCCATTCCCTGTTCGTGCAAGAGCATTATATGTATTACGAAAAGGAAGAAAGCGACATGGTGGTTATACAAAGAGAATAATATCAAAACTGCGATCCTGCTTTTATAAGAGAAAAATCCGTAACAAACCGAACTTTAACAACATTTCTGCGACTTTGGAAAGACTGTTTAAGAGGCTTAGCGGTCTTCTATTACATATTATAGATGGATCTTTTTTCTTTTTTGGGATAGTAATAATAAGTGACTTCATTTTAAAGAATAATAGCCTTTACGTAGTATTGAATTTATGATGTTACACAGAGAATTTATTACTTCTTGCGGAAGTAGTTTTAATACTATATTTGGAATATTATCCTGTCCAAAAGCTTGGCTTGGATTTAACATTTTTAGTTGTATTTAACTTTTTTAGGGTTTAACTTTTGTTGTAACAGCATTCGTTCACATATCACTTACCAACTACAAAGTCAGTTGTCTCACAATTCGTTTACTTTTCCTTGATCTTCAAATATGAAGTTGCTTTTTGCAATTCTAATTGACGTTTGGCATGGCGTTTTTCTTATGTACAGGTTTCCACCACTTTCATTCATTTGTTTAATAGTCGGATGTAGAAATTTATTTCTTTTCTTTACTAACAACCTGACCTTGCAATATTTTAAGGCGTTGCTTATCATGTGGATGTCTAGTTTAGACATATTTTCTTTTCTGATTATTTTCCTCTGTCAATATTTTTTTTTCTTTTCTGTTAGATCCCATTGATTAGCAGTACTGATGATAATGCTGCTTTCTTTAATACTCTTATTTATTTCACTGGTATTTGAATCAACTAGAATTAATGTCATGTCATGGCCTGTGATGAGATTTTTTACTGGCGTTGACTATCTTCTCATTATAGTAATAATGTGTGGATGATTCCCATTGACACTCAAGGAGCACGAAATAAATCTGCCACACAACTTTTTGTTCTAATTACGTTTATTTTTTTTAACAATTATTTAAACATGTAAATCAAAATATATACATTTTAAATTATAACATTGATGACAATTTTTTTATTAATATTATGAAGTATTAAACTTGACCTTGTTGTCTTGACTTCCAAAAACTTTGTATTTGTTCGAGCAACTTGATTGTAACCAATGGAATTTCATATATCATGCGTAAACCAGCGATGTGCACCTTCCGTGTTGTAATATGCAAACGTTACATGAATACTCCAAAAGAAAACTGCGAAGAGCACTCTATCTTTACTCCATACGAGTGCACATAGAAATACATATAGAAGTAATTTAAGCTCCTTCAACAACCGTAGTTCTAACAGATTTTGTAAGAATACTTCAACCAGTTGATTTTTGTTGAACTTTGGTGCTAAAAATTTTCTTCCTTCGGTCAACTTTGGTCGGATTGTAGTTCGAATTTGGTCTGCACTTGAAGTTGTTTTTGAATATCGTGACAGATGAAAAGATTTATCTCTTCTCCACAACTTTTATTGCTAGTCAGAATAGAGGCGGCATCGACTAGAGCCTGGGGCTTGGTGATATGGAATTTATTAGTTATGCCAATGCTTTTTCCTGATTTATTGCTTTGTAATCAGTTTCATGCTAAATGTTTAGGATTTAGATCGCCGCCTAATTATAATACATCATAGATTTAAATAGTAAACCATCATAAGAAACTTTGGTGTTAAAACAATGTAAATTGATTAACGATATGTCTTAATCGATTTTAGTAACGAAGTTATAATGATGTTCAACAATCTGTTAGCGCCTCTGGAAATTAATAGTGTTTTTATATATAAATTTTGTTCTCGACGTTTCAATGCAATGATATGTAGGCGTAGGCCACCCATGGTGAGACGTAATGCTCTTGAACAACTATTAGATGTTGCACTGATTGATGCTCATATTGTAATTTATTTTGTACGCTCTCTAGAGTATTCAACTTGAAAAATTAGATTGGTATATGAGAGAAGTGGCATATCAAAATGTCTGATGTGATTATTATACACAAATGACAGTCTTTTAAAATAACATAATATTCAATTTGTTACAACTTAAATTTGATCATAATATTAAGTAGAAGAGGTGAAAGCAATTTATTTTATAAATCCTAGTAATATAATTTTTGCTCTTAGAACAATCGCGATCTATCGAGAAATATATTTTGATTTAGAGCTCACGTTCAATACAATAAAATCATGAAATCTAATAATTTGTTCTTATTGAATTCTAAATCACGGAAAGCGAGACGTGCTTCGAAAAATAAATCTTCCCACAATCAATTTAAGTTATGAAAGTTTTCAAGATAATCACAACTCAGGTCAAATGCATCCATTGAAATTTATTATTTATATAAATATGAGATTTTATGGCTGGTGGCTATAACTGCAATTATATTATACATTTACTACATATTCTTTGAAATAAATAGTATTTAGCAATTTATGAAAATACTTGTTTTATATACAGGTAAATATGAAAACTCTTTTTTAAGATTTTTATGTGTGTTATGTATAATACGAGGTATAATCAGATAATACGCGAAGTTGTAGAAGTCCAACTGTCAAATTTTTGCGGCCATCATCATCATCATCATCAAACAGCCTGTCTCGTCCACTGCTGAACATAGGCCTCTCTCAATAATCCCCAATTTTT
>WYDF02263267.1:0-18954 GCA_009867245.2 Adranes taylori
TGCAGTATCATATTAGATCTGTTGCTACAAATCTTGGAGATGACATTGAAGCAACAGATGTGTGTAAAATGCTGGGTATTACTATTGATATGAAGTTGATTTGGACTGCACATATAGATAATACATGTAAGAAGATGGCGAGGGCCACACTTGCTATGTTAAATCTAAAAAATGAATTTGATATAAAATACCTACGAAAGGTCTATTTCTGAGAATAATAAGGAACATCTATAGCAAAAGAGAATAATAAGGAACATCTATAGCATTCCATATAGAGATTCATGAAGAGAAATATTTAATAGTGAGAAAATACTTATACTTGCCTCAATATACATACTAAAAACTGTAATCTATGTATTTAAAAATAAAACAAACTTCCAATTTGGCACAATTCATAACAAATATGATATGCGGAATACTAACAACATTCAAATAAATCAAATAAATTTTGTCATATAAAAAATCACCAATGTGTGCAGCTAGTTACATTTATAATTGCTTGTCTGTACATATTAAAATACAAAAAAATGAAAAACGTTTCACGTCTTCTTTTAAAGACTTCGTAGTCTCGACTGCTTTTCACTGTGCAGGAGTATTTTGAATTTGGAAAATACTCGTTTTATTCGTTTTAAATGTGTCTATATGTTTTTATTTTGTCTTTTTTATTTTTGCCTTTTTTATTGTATACGGATTATTTTGTATTTTTGACATTGTCATTTACATTGTTGACGCAATAAAGGTATGATATGATATGTATACAGGGTTTGTCCGGATGGTAATGTCAATGATTTTTTCGAAAAGAACTATAAGTCGCAGCGCGCTCTGGAGGGAGTTAAATATCATTGAACGGAAAAATCATAGAATGAGCAGACGCTCAGGTAGTCGCCTACGAGCAGCTAGAGACTTCGAATAGGATTATTCGTTAAAGTTGTTTTGATCACCCTCAAAGTCTTTCTGATCCAAGTCGTTCTGATCACAAATTTGCATTACACTTCCCAAGAGTACAGCGGAAACTATTACAGTGATTAAGACGGCTCTTGGCAATGATTGTCTTTCGAATTGACAAGTCTACCGGTGGTACAAGACCTTCGTTGAAGGTCGTGAGGAGGTGAGCGATATCCCGCGCTGGACGGCTCTTAAGGACCGGTACCGACGAAAACGTGACTCGTGTGAGAGATCTTTTAAACTCGAACCGTCGTTTAAGTGTTTGTTTAGTGGCAAAGACATTACATATTCTAAAAAACTATCGTTCATGACATTTCGAGGAACAATTTGGAGAAGCGGAAAGTGTCCGAAACGATGGTGCCCGAAGCATTAACGGGCGACCATAAATCGCGCAGAGTTCAAAAGTTTCCGAAGCTTTTGAACCTGTGTGAAGAAGACCCCAACTTTTTAGACAATGTGATCACAGGAGACGAGTCCTGGGTGTTTGAGTGCGATCCCGAGATAAATATGACGTTCCGTGTTGGCTCGTGGTATATTATTTTCTTAATGATAATTTAAAATGTAGGGCGGATATTTGCATAGATAGATTATTTACATAATTATTTAAATTTGACCCACAAATAAAGATTCCTATTCTCTCTAAACACAATTAACGAATAATCCATGATGCTAAGCAAACTAAACCGCAACAAATGGTTATATTGAATGATGATGTAAGTCGAGTAAATTGTATTATATTAGTTGTGTATATGTTTTACTATTAAAACAAAGACATTAGAATATCACATTATGTTGCATTACATTAGTATTTAATTTGATTAAAACAAGTTCAAACTAAAATGCGTGAGCGAAATACATTACCTTATTGTTCGGCAAGGTCCAATGTTTGAATGTTAATAGATGCACAAATTATACAATTAAATAAGAACTAGATTCATATTGTCACACTCTGCTCGGGAGGTGACTGGGGGTGCTCAAAGGTAGAGCTGAATTTATTATTTAATATTTAAAATAAAAGTCATGGTACAACGGGAAATAAATAATTGCTTTTCACATGTTTCACATTCCTTTGAATATTACATGGTTTCACATTCCTTTGAATATTACATGGTTCCCAACTAACTGAATTTGTTTTATTTCAACTTTATATTTTTCATTATGCGACACTTCCCCCCTCAGGGATCAAATGACGCCCCTTCATTTGTTACTTGCTTGATACAAAAATGTAAGGTATATTGAATTTGAATTTATACAGTACAAAAAAAACTTTGAATATTTTTTATAGCTTTTGCTTTGCAGAATTCATATTATTCGTTCTGAAGATAATTAAGTTTCTGTTGATAATTCTTATATAAACTTCAGACGTAAATGTCTGGCATATCATAAAATATAATGAGTGATTTTTCAACGCAGAATATGTTAATATTTAATTGTTGAAACTACATTTTCATTTTCTTGACGAATTGTCAGTTCAATTTGGATTTCTTTTAACATTGTAACTTGATATATGTTAGAAGTTTACAATATCTATTTGATTTTTCAAGAATATTTTTATTTTCAAACAACTTTTTAGACAACTTTATAAATATTTTTATATTTGATAGTACAATAGTTTTTTACACCTGTTTTAGGTGATTGTTTAAATACATTTATAAATATTGTTTTTACCAGTGATTGTTTGTCTTCATTTGCCTGTTTTGTTTTCAACGTTAATATCTTCGATGTTTTGTCCAAAACGACGAAATTTCTTTAAGTGAAGGTTTTCGCCAATTTTCAGTTGATTTCCTTAAGAAGGGTTGGAGCACATATCCCTTCCTTATCCATATAGTTTCAGTTGCAACCTCCGTCATACGCGATTACTGCAGCGTCGACACTGTATTACTGCATTTCTACTCTATAGTTTTCGTTACGCGACAATATATAAGATTGAAATTTTATATAATAACCCGATACTTTAACTTAGAATGTATGCTTGTAGTTTAATTTAATAATACCCGCAATTTCTAGACATAAGTGATACAAAATTGCCAGGTACTTGAACCATTCAGTACTGCAACCTAAACGCTGCTTTCATCTAGCCAACAAGTGTATTATAACATCACTAACTCATACTTCTTCGATCTGCATCCGACCGAAGAATGATATTAACAAAAGTAAAACGAAGAATGATATTAGCGAGTGATAATGACAGATCAGGAATTTCTGACTATATTCTTGTAATACATGAAAATGACATAGGCAATTTGAAATTGCATTTTTTCTAAAGTTTTTATTTGTCGATAAAATTACAGTACATTACGACTCTATATTGGGTCCGCCTATTTTATTCTAAACTCTATGCAGTCAAGTTAACTTGCACTTTTTATAATTCCAGTTTTATAATTCCTTTTTTGTAATTATCGTAAATTAATTTATGTAAATTTAGATCAATTTATTAAAGATCTATTTCATATAAATCCTTTAATTATATATAACTAGCAAATCCTAACGTTAAATAACTTATGTTTATCCACATATCTATGCGTATTTATCTACTTTAAAGATAAAAAAACAAAATAATAACTTTCAAAGCTAGACGACTTATCAGCACTCATTATCGCTGCAGCAATAAACTTATGATTTCGAACACATGTTCCTAATAAACAAAAACCCTATTTTCCGCTGATCGTATAAGAGAAGCAGGCATATTTCTCTTCTAAACTAAAGCGAATACAATATCTTCTTTACAAAGTTGTATAAGATAACTTCGAGCAAAACGCATAAAGAAATCTCTTGAATTTCAGCTAGAGGGTAATTAATTTTCATCTGTATTATTGCAAGCGCAAGGGCAGGTGCAACTGTTGATTTAAGGCAGCAGTCAGTATAGTAAGTTATTGTTCGTTGTACGTAATGATGACTTATATACATATACGTTTCTCAAACTTAGTAGTACTTTTAGTAAATAGAGAGAACCGTAGACCATAATTGTCGCCTAGTTAAGTTTCTTGTTCTCAATAAGAACCTAATGCATTTGCGGGCATTTTCAAGCTACAAGTATAAAAAAATATGGCAAGGATGGAGGAGATAGGTAAAAAGAGGGGAAACTAGAGCGTAAGGATTGATTATATGAAAGCGTGGATGGGGGGAAATTGTGGGTATGGAATAACAAAGAAGAAAATTTGGTCGAACCAGAAGATTGGAAGGAAGAAGATAGAAGAGTAACTTAAATGAAAGTAGTAATAAGGAAAAACTGGAAAACTGAAAAGGAATGGAAGTGGAATTATTGTGGAAGAAAAAAGAGGGAATACAGAAATTATAAAGAAAAAGTAGGGGTAGTGTAATACAGGGTAGGACTGGTAAAGATAAGGAAAAAATAAGAAGGGACTGGAAGGGAAAGAATATAAAAATTGTATGTTCGAACGGGGCTGGTTTAAGCAATAAGATATGTCAAAGGAATGTAAAGGAGTATTTAATGACGTTTGATAGTATTGGCTTAGTGGAAACATGGAGATAAGGAAGAAATTGCCTAAAGGATATGATTGGGAGGTGCAAGAAGCAAAGTGAAAGCATCCGAAAGGTAGAACCAGCAGAAGAAAAATTACAGGGGCGAGAATAGGAATGAATGAGGTACAAAGAAGTAAATGGCAAGGGAAGGAGCGTGTGGAAGAGCGGTGATTGTAGAAGGAATAAATGGTTGATTGTGATAGTATATGTGAATAAGTGTTGGACAGAGTTTATGGGAAAACTGGATGAGAAGCTAAGAGTGAAAAGGAATCATTTGAGTTAGTAACGATAATAGGTGATTGGAATGCAAGGATTAGAGTAGATTGAAGTTCGGGTTGGGAGAAAAATGAATGTGTGGAAAGAAGATCAATAGATAAAGTAACAAACATGGAAGGAAAAAGGCTACTAATTGGATGGAAAGGGAGGAATTGATTGTGGGGAACGGATGTATGAATAGTGATTTGGATGGAGAGTAGACATTTAGAGGACATGGGGGCAGATCAGTGATCGACTACATGATCATTAATGACACTGCAAGTGAGTACTCAGAATATTTAAGGATAGGAAATAGGATTGAGTCTGACCACTTTTCGACTTAATCAAATTAAAAGTTTGGGATAGAAAAGTATAAGAAAGTAGAGTATGGTGGGCAAGGGAAGAGAAGAGATGATTGTTATAGTTCGAATGAAGGAGAAAAAGAAAGAATGAAACGGAGGCTGGAAAAAGTAAAATAAGGGGAGATAGGAAGCAGGTATGAGGTGGTGAATGAGATAAAGAAGAGCTAGTGCACGAAAGATGCAGGAGAAGGAATAAGAGGAAAGACAAATAGCTCGTATAAAGTAGACGACAAAATGGATAAGTAAGAAACTAAGGGTAAGGGAAATATTTAAAAAAAGTGAAAAAGGGCAGCTTGCTATGAATATCACAAAGAAAAACAAGAATGGGGATTGAAGAATATGAGATGTAAGGAGTTGAAAGAGAGAGATGAGAGAGAGAGAGAGAGAGAGAGAATAAATAATTTAAATAGTGTAATGAAGTTTGGAATTATATAAGAGAACGGGGTGTCATGGGTGTAGGAAGAAAGAGGTGTGCGATTCAGTAGGGTGAATGGAAAAAAAATTTAAGAGGGAAGCAAATGACAGGGAGAATGAGACAATAAATGGAATGGAAGAAGAAAAAAATGTGAATAGAGTAAAAGTTGAGAATTCGGAGGATATAAGTGTGGAAGAGGTGGGGGAAGAAATATTAAGGATGAAAAACAAAAGTGAGTCTGGACCTGATAGGGTGCCAATGGAAATATGGAAGTGTTTAAATGAAAGTGCGTTAAAAGCTGTGACAAGAGGTATAAATGAAGAACGGCATGGAAAGAATACCGAATAAATGGAAACAGGGGGAAACTGTACGCGGTATAAACGAGGGTATAAAAAATGTGTGGATAGTTATAGGGTGATGACTGTAATGAATGGTATAGTTTAATTGCGAGAAAAATGAATAGAATGGTGGAAAAGGAGATAAAGGGGAAAGGAATACTATCAAGGGAGAAAGGAATAGTACCAAAGACGCAAACAGCGTTTGTTAGAGATAAGAGGGACCATAGACAACATAGAAACGTTAAATTATATAATACAGCAAGAAATAGATAGCAAACTATATTTGTTGTTTATGGATCTAAAGTCAGTATTTGATACGTTAAAAGAGACCAGCTTTGGGAGAAAATGGAACATGTGGATATATCGGAAAAAATGATAAGGATGACAAGAGGTATGTATGAGTGAACGGAGGTAAGAGCGAAGATGAAGAAAATGTGTCTGAATGGTTCGAAGTAAATAGGTCACAAGGTTAAAGGGTAATGCAAGGTTGTCCAATGAGTGGAAACTTATTTAATATTTATATAGCAGATTTAGAAGCGGTTTTAAAAAAGATATATTGGGTGGAGCAATGATAGGAAATGAAAGGATACGGTCACTAAGTTCCGCGGATGATCTTGTATGTATGGCAGGTAGTAAGCATGAAATGATGGATATGATAAAACGACTGAAAAGGTACATGGATAGAAGAAGATTAGAACTGAATGTGGAGAAGACAAAGGTGACCGTATTTAATAATGGAGGGCGTCATAGCAAGAAAGATTTCAAATAAATCGGAGGAAACAATAAGTAGGAGGAAAAAGGATCGAAAGGGTAAAAAATACAAATAGAGGTTAGAGCTACCATCCTGGATTATAAACAAGATCCACTATTTGCACCCCGTCATCCTCCCCTTTTCTTCATTTCTTTTATAATTTTCCTCATTACTTCAACCCCCTTCCCTTGATGACCTGGACACACTCTCCAATTCTAAGCTTCTCCTCTGTCATTCTCATTCCATTCTATTAATTTACATCCCTTCACCCAATGCTTCTATATTTCTTTTCCATCAGAAAAATTCTACACATTCTTTTCCCTTCGTCCACCTAGTACCAATTCCCACTCTCTTCGGTTCCGCACCTAAATGGCGCTAGAATTCTATTCTCTTCTGTAATGCATCTCGATTTTAAGTACTCAGGCTTAAGTACTTTAGTACTTAAGTACCCTTGTGCCAAATGGATAAAGGCACAAGGGGGTACCTTGTGCCTTTATCCATTTATACGGTTTATTAGACCTGCTCATTATTCTTTCATTCCACTCTTGTTTCTCCACATCTTTCTTTCTCTCCTCCACTTCATACAACATGCCTATTCATTATTTAACATTTCTTGCCGTCTATTCATCGACCATCCTATTCTTTCATATCCTTTTTTTTCTTCTCATATACCAATCATTATTCCCTACACTATTTCTCCCCTTATTCAAGCCTACCCAGTACACTCTCTTTACCAATTTGTCACTCTCATCCGTGCACACTTTCATCTCAAACTTTAACATTTTTTAAAATCCATCCACCCAACATTTATACCTATCCAACCCCTACAAGACAATCTCACCCCTATCCTCACCTCCTTCAACCCCTATTATTTTTTTCAGACAACCTTCTTGTACTCCACTTCCTCTCTTTCACATGCAGGCCACACTTCCGCCCCATACATCGTTATATTTTTAACACTTACATCCAAGATATTTGTTCTCATTTTCTCTGATTCTCTAAACTTTCCTTCCCATACACAGCTCATTGTTTCAATAGCCATCCTGGCCTTTCTTGCCAACATCTTAACATGTTCTTTGCATGTTCCATCTAGGATGTAAAGAAGTTGATCAAGTAGGTTGGAAAAGGAGGAGGAGGGGTTGAAAAAAAAAGAGTGCATAGATTAGTCAGGAGTGAGGTTGGTAAAAGTGAGGATTGTAACGAATGGGTGAAAAAAAATATGTATCTTTTTGTATATGATGTTTCCAATCAAAATTTGATTTGATTAGAAGCTCTATCATTGATTTGAAAATTGAAATTGAAGTTAATCAAGTGTTTAAGGATCAAACGAATTGCTTGATAATCACCGATGCTCTCTACAATTATAAGCCGATATCAAATCAAACAAAAAAAATTAATCTAAGCTCAGTCATGATTTGAATATCATCAGTGAAACGTAGTGTCATAATGGAACAGAACGATATTATTGTGGACATGCAAGGTTTTCTTGTACCCAAATTTGTACCAAAAGAATACAGTATACTGAATCTAAATAAATCGCTTATCAGACATAATAATCTCATAAAACCAATTATACCATGGCATCATCTGAGAAGTGATTTGATAGAACATGTCTACTTGGAACGATACCATTTCAGAATAGCAAATTCAAAAGGTTGAATGATGATATTTGCTAACTTTACTCTTTAATTAAATCAAAACCCTTGAATACTTAACCCAACATGATATATTTTATTTAAATAATTTACGTATTTACAAGATAGATTCTAATTTTAATTGATAAGTAATAATCAAATAATAATGAAATACTAAAAATGAGACAAATGTTGAATGATTCATTTTTTGACCATCTTGCAGATGATAACCTTACTGTAATCTACCTGAAAGGTTACCAACAATTTCAAGACCCATCTATTTTTTTTTTCGATTTTGTTGAAATGTTTTGATCTGTATTTACTAATTGATGGAAAGTTCTCACAAAACCACTGTAGGATACAACTTCAAAATTTTCAATTTTGATAAGACTGCTAGACACCAGATGGTCTGATGCAACAAAGACACTTATTTACGATTGAAACAAGTTTTGGATGATATATCTAATAATTTGGATCAAAATATGTAAACCCGACGTACTCTCTCTTACACTCATGTCAATCCATATGACTTTCTTGTTGCACTCGTGTCAACTCTTTCTTCGTGTAGATTTATTATTTAAAACTAGCAAATTCGCCTGGAATTGTGCAAAGAATTTAAAACAATAATTCGTAAACCTTTCAAACTTTGTCAATTCTCTACCTTCAACTTCCCCCAGGACAGGAGTTCTACATTTGTAGAAGATGAACATACGATACAATTACCATACACGGATACTGGAAAGAAATAGTATATGAATGTAGTAGAGACATTATAATTTGAATGCGAGCAGCTTCGGGCAGTTCGTAACGTTTTTGATGTTAGACATATTAATAAATTTCTTGGAACAGTTCCCACGTTTTACGTATGAATGAAGCTAGATATATCTCTATTCGTGTGCGAATAGGTGTATCGATAATCAGTAGCGTCCAATAAGTAAAATAATATATAAAATTTCTTTATAAAACATTTCTAATGTAGTGTTACTTTTAACCCATTAAACTAATTAAATAGGTATGTAATACCAACAAGGAAGTTAAAATCACAATTAATTACAAGAAATGTCTTAAAAAAGCGGCTAGTTCAAAATCAATAAACCATTTCACACATTATTATAAGCGATCTTCAGTATCTTCTTTATTTGGGGTATTATTGTCGCAATATTTGAAAGACCACGACTCTATTACCTAAGCCACAAGCCGGCTGTTTGCTAGAAATGATAATGTGTGAATCATTAACTTTGAATGCAGTCAACAATTATAACGAACAAGATTGTAGATCTGAAAGCTGCATTTGACAAGACAGTGGGAGAAATTGTAAGATAAAATGGAAAAGGTAGGGATTACTAGAGGGATGATAAGAATGATAAAGGGAATGTATGATAGTAGTGGTGAGAGTGAATGGAAATGTATCGGATTGGTTTGAGATGCACAGAGGAGTAAGGCAAGAAAGCCTACTAAATGCTTCTCTGTTCAATATTTATTTAATTCAATTAGAGGAACTGTCGATGAAGAGACAAGCTGGTGAGATAAACTGGTGGGAAGGTGTGGTCTCTTTCCTATGCCGACGATATTGTGTGCATGGCGAGTAGAAAGGAAGAGATGAATGAAATGATAGATAGGGTGCAGAAATATTTCGATAAAAGGGAATTGGCAATGAATATGGAAAAAACTAAAGTATGTAATGGTGTGTAAGAAGGGAATGTAGAATGAATGCATTTAGTATAGGGGCAAGAAATAGAAAGAGTGAATAAATATAAATATTTGGATTTCAGTTTGTTACAAAATGGGAATTGTAAGGTAAGGTGCATATTAAAGAGGAACATATTAAACAGTTAACAAAGAAAGCAAAAGGAGCTATAGAAAGGCCGAGGTTGATATATGGGAAAGAAGGTTTGGGGAATCAGTGAAAATGAGGAATATGATAAAGGAAGTGTGTGTGAATAATATTATTATGAATGGAGCAGAGATATGAGCGGTGAAAAATAGGATATGATAGAGAGGGTGCAAGTTGAATGTTTGAAAAGGATGATAAGATTAGATAGGAATACATCGCATGAGATGCCACTTCAGAAAGTAGGAAAATATAAATGCTGGATAAACGGAGTGAAAAGGATGGTAAATTTTGAAAAGAAGGTATTGAACGATGAAGTATATATTGAAGGAATGATGAATGCAGGAAGGGACAAAAGTGTGGATTAAGGAAATGAATGAATTACGTATAGAATTAATATGAATAAGAGGATTTGATGGTCGAGGGATCGATAGTTTGAGAAGATGATGGGAGGTAGTGAAGCAGTGAATGAGGTCATAGAAAGGATGAGGGATGTAGAAAAGCAAGATAGGGATGTAAAAATAGATGAAAGAAGGTACAGTAGTAAGTGTATGTGGATTATGGAAAAGGACATAATGCCAAAGTATGCTGCATCGGGATTGAGCATTGGGGAAAAAATAATGATTGCAAGTTTCAGATGTGGGAATAATGAGGGTGGAAATAAATACTGGAAGCATGAGCAAGAAAGAATGTATAGGATATGTGGAAGCGAAGAAGAAAAAT
Organism: Adranes taylori; assembly: GCA_009867245.2. Taxonomy (NCBI): domain Eukaryota; kingdom Metazoa; phylum Arthropoda; class Insecta; order Coleoptera; family Staphylinidae; genus Adranes; species Adranes taylori. Next base: position 10,738 of record WYDF02263267.1, read on the forward strand.
GGAGTAACTGGATAAAAAAATGTAAACGGATCGAGAGGAGTGATAGTCAAAAGGAGCTGCTGAAAAACGGGAGGGTTTCTTTGGGAAAAGAAGGCAAAGAATAAGATTTAATGAAGAGAATAAAGACAGAAATAAATAAAAGAATTCAGGACGAAAGGAGCAAGAGGGAAGAGGATGAATAAGGATAGTTGGAAAGCAGGGTCTATAGTTGAGGAGATTTTAAAGAAGAAGGGTGTAAGAAGTGTGGGCTTCATGGGAAAGAAAAAAAATAAGATTCAAGAGACAGGTCGGTAAAGCCATCCCTTATCCCTCGGAAGAGGAATTAAATTGGATTAAATATTTTAGCAGAATATTTTAGCAGATATTCGCCATTTATTTTGAATTCAGAATTTAGTTTTAAAATTAGAAAGCTGAACTTTGTACCCATAGAGTGCCTTGTATTATGCGTCTCATGAAATTAGTCCCATGTCGCTACCTGCTATAGAACGCAACATTGCCAAGTTTAAAGTTTAATAAATTTTGTGATATATCTCAGAGACCATAAAAGATCGAATAAAGTTCATTCGTCTAACTAAGGCTCCTTCGATTTTCTTTCAAATATTTTTTTTCTCCAAAATTACTATATAACATATATACAGCATGGGTGTTCATTGTTTTGCAAACTTTGCGGCCCAAAAATAGTAGCTGTAATTTTTTTTTCCATTTCTTGTGTGGAAAGTTCCTTTAATACATAAGCGATTAAGCGAGTTCAAAAAAAAGGACACGCAATTTTTGTAGTTATTGGTAGTTATTTGGTAGTTATGTGTACTACCTTAAATATTTCGGTTCCTCTGAGAAAACTGAAGCATTTGAGCAAATGAATTTTGCTCATAAAAAATGTATTTGCAATAAAAAACTTTCAAAAACTTCTTACATTGTTAGCGCCTAGTATAGGATTTTCATTATAAGAAGGCAATGACGTCACGATTTTTATAGGCCTTTCAGTTTTGAACTAATTTATTTCAGTCATCACTTCCTCATAGAGATTCACTTATTATCACAAATTTTTACTAGATCCTCGCGTCATAGTTCACGTCGCAAGGATGCAGTTAATGTTTCTCATATCATGCAGTACATTTGTTGTGTGACGCAAAAATATACTTCGCTCCATCGTTTAAAATTTAAGTGTCACATAAATCTTGATAATTCTTGTTTGTACATAAATTAAGTTCCTCAAAATTATGAACGGTACGCCATTGATTTGAACCAAAATAGTAAAAAATCAATACCATTCTCATTAAGTTCTTTACTCAATATATAAAGATTTTAAATAAGATAACTTATTTATTTTTCTAGTTTCAATCGTGTTTTTAATTAATTCATTTAATGTGATATGAAAATTAAGTACGTACACAAATTTAGTTAGTCCGAGTCACTGTGATTAGTAGTAAAATATGCTTTCGGATATTCGGCATTTCTCAAGATAGATTTATTCATTTTGTAAATTATCTATTACAAATCTTAGCATAAATTCGATTCTATTGGGTAATATCATAAGCTATGACTACTGTTTCTAGTAACTTAGCTAATTAAGCGATATGTACCAGGCACAATCACTAAAAATAAAATTTTGGAATTCAGTGTTTCTTCTTTTATATTGTCACGTTTATTTTTGTGACAATAAAACTCAATTAGCTTTGACAAAATAAGTTCTGCTTCCAATCAAAATATATTCACTTCAATCGGAATCAAAGACCGGAATTCAACCGGAAGAAAAGTTAAATTAGGACGTAGTCAGAAATTATTATTTGGGGGTTTTTAGAATATACAGACTTTCTAATTTATCAAAAGGTTAAGGCAGCTTAGTTGATTAAAGCTAAAGATTTAACCTTAATAAAGTAAGTACGGTTCATGAAATAAATAAATAAATACACTTCAAATAAAACGCATCAAGATTTTAAACAATCTATTGAACTACAAGAATAATCGATTTGATTAAAATAATTTATTATATGGATTACCATGAATAATAAAACAAATATATATTAAAGTTTATTGATATTACATAAAAATTAATTTGAATACAACATAATTTTCCATCCAGTCGAAAGTAAATAAAATGTTGACTCAATAGCATTTAATTTGAAAATCATGAAAAAGAAATGGTTGTCCCACAACATAACAAAATATAAGGCGGTTCTAATTGATTAAATATTCGTAAAGATTAATATACTTTTTTACTAAACAACAAATAAATATAAAAACAAGTGATAACAAGGGTCACAAAGTAAGTGATATATAATAGTGCCTACGACGTATTACATATATATCAACATCTACACAAAAGATAATCGATGGTTAGTTTCTTTTGAAAAGAAAATTATTTACACTGAAAATGACATAAGTTACTAAGAATTGAATTAGCAGAATCTAAGGTGTCCAGTTCCTTTAAAATATATAATGATATACTTAATTACTCAGATTTGTGCTCCAGACATAATTCTTGAAGAAAATCGCGTACTTTAAACTGAATAATTATAAGTCGTCTAGACTAACAAATTTCTAACAATACTGAGCAATAATAATGAGAAAATAATGAGTATACCTTTTTCACTTATATATTATCGGTTGACGGTGTCGTTCTCTCGCGGGCGAAAACTTCGTAAGGAAGTTTATTGTGTCTCACTCCTGTTTATTAAAAGTCCATTACTCAAATTATTTTTCCAATTATCCCTCTCTGGTACATGGACGCAAAAACGTATTTACGCCAAAAACTACTTCTTCTTTCTCTTTGCTACAAGTTTCTTTTATCGTCGCTTGGAAGAGTTGTACCCGCGATGGCATCGAAGCTGCCAAGTGTGTGCTGTTTATTGCACGTGTATCTAATAAATCGTTATTTTCTCTTATATCATACATTTGAAATGTTTAAAGGTCTTTACATTAGAATCCCAATAAGTAAACATGTATTATGTCTTTTTTGGCATTACAAAATAGTGATGCCTCCCAAAATAATTCTTTGGTGGATTACCTTCAATGTTATTAAGCAGTGCGTGCGAGATATAAAATGTTTCCAACATCACACCTCTATCGTTTTTCGTCCTTTTTTACGCCTGATTTTTTTTAAATTTTCCTACTAATTTTTTTGAAATGGAGTGTTTCATTTAATGGAGTGCTTCGATGCATGGTGCGATCAGAGGGATGGCCATATGTTGTTAATTATTCATTTCAGTCATCAATTATATCTGCTACTTCTGCTAGGTTTGGCTTTGGGTGATTTCTGATCTTTTCAATAATTTTCTGTCCCCTGCTTCTTGCTATCTCACACAAATCTGTCTCTTCCAGATCTTTTGTAATACTAGCGTTTCAGCGCGTCTAAGCTGCTTCTTAGCAGTTTATTTTGAGCCGTAATTATGGTTCTTTTGCTCTTGTTGCATTTATAACTACAACCTCAGATTAGGAGAATTAGGAGACGATATAGGAGTTGTGGTATAAGAGTATATTTTCCTGGTGAGAATGATAAAGGAAATATAGCAATTAAATAATAAAACGACAATAAATTAATTCCACTAACTCCACATGTACGGCTTTCCTTTGTGATTTCTTCGCCTACATAAAGAAATGTTGAAAATATATAAACACCTGCAGATTTGCGAAATGTTTAGTCATATATCGAACAAGAAAAAAAGATATTAACGTCCAAATAATCAACATAGTTTATGGATTTCCCTACACGTCCGTTTTAATAATTCGTCGAAGTTTAAACATTGCTTATAAGCTAACCATAATAAAATTACATATGTATGTATAATTTTAGTTGGGAATTTCAAAGAGAGATTTTCTTATCTCATATAACCGTCCATTTTAATGGCCTTTTTTCCAACGGACAATTTTACGGCTTAACGAACTTTCTTATTTACTTTTGAAAAACCGTTGGTATTTTGAGCTCTTGTTCATGTAAAAACAATCACTGCTTTCTATCCATAAGGAGCTTCCATAAGGAGCTATCCACAGATCGAAATTTAAATACATCATTCTTTGATCCAGGAGGAGGAGGAGGAGATCCTGTTTTATATCAACACTTATTTTGATTCTTTGGACATCCTGACGTTTATATTCTAATTCTACCAGGTTTCGGTCTAGAATCTCATATTATTAGACAAGAAAGAGGAAAAAAAGAAACTTTTGGAACTTTAGGAATAATTTATGCTCTAATAGCAATTGGATTTTTAGGTTTTTTAGTATGAGTACATAATATATTTACCATTATATGCATTAATTTATAAAAAAACGCGCGACAATAGATTGTCTCTTACTATATTCCATAAAGATACCATAATAATAATAAGGAAACATTTAGTATCTTACTTTGAAGTCGCATAAGCCTGGCGGTAGAGGGTTAACGTAATCTCCATTTATGACATCTTGATTATTACAATAATTGACGTTAGACGTTTAACGTTAGTGTGGCCCCAGAATAACAACTAAAATTTCTAGTCTATTCTCTTTGTTATGTACTGATACATTATACTATTTTAGATTGTTTGATTTGATATTGTACTATAACATGTATGAGATTGTTTATTATATTTATTACAGTATAGCAACATTCAATTATAAGTAATAAACCACAAAAGATTGGTCTTACGTGGTCGACGTTTTCTAATGAAGAGTTCCTAGCTCTATTGCAACAGCTCCAGGCCAATCAAATTAAGACATAAGCATATATACAAACACTCATATTTGTTTGTTACTATATTTACAAACAAACCAAATGCTTATGGGCTTCTATAATAATTAAATGCTGGCGTGCATAGATAAAGAAAAAATTAGATACAGGAAATCGGAAATAAATCAGAGTAGATTATGACTTAAAAATCGGCGATCTGAAGTACGGTTTAGTAAAGTGAGAGTTATTAAAATCAGAGCACTCTTTTCGCAAACGAATTTCCAACGCTTGTCGCTTGGAAGAAAGGAGTCTCTTACAAATGCTTTACTTTTTAAACTAAACCAACGCAGCGCGAAAAATACACTGTGCTATAAACTCGGAAATATGGGACTAAAAGGCTAAATTCAAAGCAAGAACCCAAAACATTTGGTGAACTGAAGAGCTCGCAGTTCTATACGAACAAAAGAAATGACTGATGATGACGAAAGATCCAACCGATCGACAAATATACGCCACTAGAAATAGAGAGGTTAAAGCAGCAGTAACAAGAGCCAAGAACGCAGTTTAGAAAATTAAATGCGGACAGATAAACAAATTAAGACAGTTAATGGGAAGTTCTCAATCAAGGAAATGTTGGTATGTGCTAAAGAAAATTAGAAAAAATCAAATGAATCGCTAAAATTTGATGTAGTTGATATAGATCGATGGGTAAAGCACTATCAAGAAATACTGACTGAACATAGACTAGAATATGGAAATACTGTAACGTGGAGATTTATCCACGTTGCTGTTAAGTTTGAGATCAGAATGATTGAACATGCAATAAATTCAGCACGGATATTGTGAAGAGTTGTTAACTGTAGACATGTTGTATGCTAGTTGGAAGCCAGACAAATGGTAATCAATATTTAGAGAATCATTTAGACTCCTATTTATGAAGAAAAGTATAGCGTGAATACATTTTAGAAGCATCTTAATTAGTTCAGAATTACAGTATAGAAAAAGATTAAGTTCCGACGGGAAAGGAAATATTTTGTTTCGGACAAAATTAAAGCGATGACGTCAGTATCGTTAAATCATACAACGGTGTAGAGCAGGGGGGAGATATCGCTAATTGATTATCGTTATCAGTAATCGATCAACCCGCTACTTCAAACACAAGCCCACTACTTCAAAAATGTATGACCAAATCAATTTAATTGGTAATTGATTGATAATAGATGAATGAACGCTGTATGAATTTTAGCAGTATTGGGGCAATAAGTGTCTGTGATTAGTTGACCTCAATTACGAGTAAAGGTACTTAACCTGACAGCAGTATAGACCCTGAAGTATTGACTAAATGTAATTTACCAAAGTAGGGGAAAATCGAAGATTCCAGAATGTGTTAATTATGTACTAATTAATCATGATGAAATTGGATGCACTAGCCGTAAAAATGCCGCAACTATATTGTAACAATAAGAATTATTCGACGCATTAAATTCTCAAGATTCTACTGTAGAGATTTTATATAGTTTAATTCTCAAAGGGATTAATGTTTAAATGATTAGAACTTAGCAGATTGAACCTAATTAGCATTCTAAATTCATTCGTTCCTTCATTTAATTTATTGTAAAAGAGATAAATTCATTTTCAATTAATATATAAAAAGATTCTAGGAATAGATATTGTGACTAGTGTCCATCAAAGAACTGAACACGTGTGATCCAATCTCTCGCGTGTGCTCGTATAACGAGCTCTGTTAAAACTGTAAGCAGTAGACTAAATACTATTTTATTTTTTCTGAATTAGAGAGAGAGAGAGATATATTGTCAGTAAATGAAGAATAGACCCTAATTAGTAAAAAAGAGATACATTGAACTTATCGTGGAACGCGAAACACGGTCACACCTGCTAGCCACCCAGCAGGGTGACATTTTTGTAATACAAAAATATATAAGCTGCTCTCTGACAGCGGTCCGGGAGCAGAATTTATTATTTTTCAATAGACAAATAAGTATGTAATTGTTAACAAGAATCAATTAGTTCCGAATCATAATTATTTTATTTTGACTAAAGAAGCTGAATATTTTTACTACATTTATTTTATTCTATGTCAATAAATATTATTCAACTAGTTTTTTTCACAAGCTAACGAATTAACTTTTACTTCAATGTAAATAAATTCATGTTTATCCCATGGGAGGATAAATCTTTATGCGAGCTTAATAAATCACAACAGCACTATATTTTATTACGTGCTTAGTCAACTCATTTCTATTTCATTATTCTTTCATTAAGTTGTATCCGTTTTAGTATTATGTAAACAGAATTAACTTAAATCAATGCTTGTTCTATTCACTTGCCCTTATAATTATTGTAACATGTAATAATAAATCGTTTGTTTGATAATAGAGTATTAAAACTTAATGGTGTTTTATTGTTTATTTGTTTATTTTACTAAATGCTTGTTTGGCATTTAGCATTTAGATTTGCGGGGCGTACTTGCTTTATTAAGGTCGTAACTCAGTCTTAATCAGGCAAAGCAAACGTATGAGTTAATTAATTCCCCAATAAACTGTTGTTTCATATAGTTACGCCCAAATCAACTATTAAATCTTAGCTCTATCTTTTACTTTGAATCGGGGAACGAATTAAGTGTATTTTTGCAAGGAACAGGAGTTCAGTAGTTTGGAAGAGTTAGCTTAATTCCATGTCAACCCACTTTGGACGTGTCAATATATAAAAATATAAGAATAACTTTTGTATTCAATCTGATTTGTTTCAAAACGTACAAACATATATCCTTGACGAAAAAAATACGATAAAAATTAAAAGGATGTTAAAGGAGCAATCTTACGACATTAATTAATTCATTAAAATGAACCAATAAAAATTAACGATTAATAAAGCTGAAAGAAGTGCTTAACGCGAAATTAGTTGTAAATTAACAAACCAAAGTAATTAATTCGTTACATCGCGCAACAGAAATGAACTGATTTCATGTAAGTATCGCTCGCTCAAGAGCTGTTTCTTAAACAACTACAGAAATTATCTCTTTCTCTATCTGCTATTTGTCGATTGATGCACAGATAAAGATAGTTAATGATAAATAGTAAGCAAAAGACCGGTTAAAAAGAGAGAATGAAATATCTATACCTTTAACTTGAATGTTTAAAAATTCATTCACCTTAATTTATAACATATTATACCTGTTGATAATGATAATGGGTTTTATATTCCAAATCTTACCAAAGAAGTAAGCGCAAAAACTGAAGTAACGTGTAAGATGAAATAACTTGAGGCAAAAGTTCGCACACCGCATTTCCAATACAACCAACAATCTGGGCCAAATAAGCTCAATCACAGAAACGCAAAGTAGTTACACAAATCTGGGTCCACAATTCCAGCAAACTCGGAACACATTCAAAAGCTCGCTTCTTGTTGTAACTCGCTTCAGGAGACATCGGGTCGGGGCAAAGCCGCGGCAACTAGACCATGTCGCTGATCGCGGCGAAGCCGCCAGTTATGAACAAAATGTGGAAAAAGAAAACAAAAATGAATAAATTCAAAAGAGTCTGCAGAAATAT
>WYDF02263278.1:0-18950 GCA_009867245.2 Adranes taylori
AATTAGATTAGTCAATTTAGAGATATATTATTAGAGGATCTCATTTAATTTATGATTTATTAAGGGATTTCTTATTGCGATTATTAATTAATTGAATTAATGAGAATCCGATGTCAAACTGGCTTCTTACCAGAATTTATTTATTGAGAATAATTTATTTATTTAAAATACCCCTTTTTTTCATTGCCTATATTTTGAAGACGTACTCCTAATCTACTTTAGCTTTTTACTCCTAAGCACTTTATACTTCTAAACTACTTTTGCAACTTTAGGTTTTTAGCAATTATCTTGATATGCTCATTACATGATCCATTGCTACATATATTGAAAACATTTATGTTTCCTCACACATTCAATTTTTTCCAAAAGTCTATGCCATCCACCCAAAAATCATCATTTATTCTGCTAATTCATGGTTCTTTCTTCCATACTACCATTTCCGAGTTACGTTTACTACTAAGCCTGTTTCCAATATATATCTACTATCTACCAATATATATCTACTATATATCTACTATCGCTATTGTTTGCAATTGTACACAATTGTTCACCGTGCACGCAATACTAATCGTGTATTATAAAAAACATACTTCCCAATGCTGTCCATTTTTTAGCACTGGCTCCAAAGCTGGAATATATAAAATGAATAGACTTTTGCTCATTGTTTGACATCATTTTTACATTGAACGACTCAGTCACATTTTTTCCCAATCTTGTTACCTCTCACATTTTTCTAGTGTAAATTCGTCACTTTTTTGGTGTTTTTGAAACTTGAAATGGACATCACTGCACAGCAGTAATACAAATTCTTCTTTTTTTCTTTATCTCAAATGTACAAATTTTGAACAATATTTCAGAAATTAAGAAGAAAACTTTTATTTCAGAATTGATGAAAGAACAAACATCTCATAAATGATCTGACAGTTTTTGAGTAACAATAGTAATTCATACGAGTAATTGTGGCGAGCCAGAACATCATCGCGACAGCGTGCACGAAAAAATTGGGCACAGTTAAAGAATGTGTCAGGCGATTCATCACATGTTTCAGCGGTGCGACTAGCTGTCAAAGGACAAATTGTATCTGTTGTTTAGGCAAAACGTGTCATTTGGCTTGTCATATAGAACGGAGCGTTGTAAGAAAGACTGTTACAAATCCCTTCCTACGCTTTCACAGCGCGGCCATATGATCATTGCACATAACTAGTCAGATGTTTTCAAATTTGCCACGAATACTCAAGGAATAAATCGCGTGTAAAAATAAACAGGGAAAATTCTTGAAGAAATTTTCTAATAATTTTATTAAAATATATTATATTTTCTTTATTTATTTTAAAATTTAACTAATTTGATTTATGTTTATTCGTTCTTAATGAGATGAAAGTCATTGCCTCTCACAAATTATTATAATCTAAAATATAAACAAAACAAAAGTAATTATTATGATACACATCGTGTGTAAAACAATATGATTATGTTGCAAGATTACCAGACAAATTGACGTTTAATAAATTATTATATATTAATTTCAAATAGGTACATCTAAGTTATTGACAAATATCTAGATAAGATTTATTCGCATAATTATTTGCAGTTCATAGATTTTTTGTTGTATTTTCTTTTAAAAAGTTTTGAATTTAAACATTTATTATTTCCTATCACTACGTGGTTTTAATTATTTAAACTTTTAAAACACTTGTTTTCTTTTTTCTTTTAATCAGTTAGCATATGTTGTTAATTATTTTTAAGAATAAGCGAGTTAATTTTTAGCGTTATTACTAAGTACCTCCTGTCTTATTTTTACTCCATGAGTTACTGCAATTGAACATAATAGATTGCGCAGTACTCTAATTTTTTTATTAAATTAAACGTTTTCTATTACTAAGAGCATCATTGGTGAATTAATACCAGCCCTATTTAAGTTTGATTTTGATTTAATTCTTCAAGTGTAATTTTTATTTTATTATTCAAGTTTCAAATTCTTTTCATTTGTTCTAATATTCTTTCCAAGCTGCTACAATTGCGGTAGATTTTTAAATTACATCTCTCAATTTTTCAGTATGTGTTATATTAACAATCAAATAATTGAGTTAATTTGAACTATTATTCCTGTATTTATTTAAATTTATATTAGGCTTCCATCATAACATATTCTTATTAAACAAAATGAATTCTTTAATTACCATCGAAACTATATGAGATATTATGTTAATCATGCGCAATTCTTTCGAAAAAACGTTTTTGTGCCGTTCTGACGAGCTACGGTTACTCATACGGTAGAACGTGTGTGCATGTCCAGTTAGTAGATGGCCATCCATTCACGTTCTGTCCTTTGATTATTCGTGTCGCGTTTTGTAATAGCTAACTGATCATGTGCATTAGTGATTATATGACTGCGCCGAGAATAAGTAAAAAGGAATTGGTAAAAAGGTAACCGTTTTTCATGAACAGCCTGTTCAACATGACAAGCCAAATGACACTTTTGCCTACACACCACATACAAATTTTCTTTTGACAGTTAGTTGCGCCGTTTAAACCTGTAATGAATCGTCTGACATTTTTTTAACCACGCGCCATTTTTTCGTGCCGTTTTCGAAGGAAAGAACTATTTCTCGAAGGAAAGACAGTATGCACATGGCCACCTACTGTTAAGAACAGTATGGAAATGGGTGTTGAGAAGATGAGATGTCGATAGATGAGAAGAGTGCAATGCATTGAAAAAAAAACATATTCTCTCAAATCTGACGTCAAATATTTTAAAGTTCATTAGGTATTCAAATTCAGTTCACCTGATAAGACTTTCTAATTTTAAAATATGTTGATTTATTATAAGGTTTTGTACTTTCCTCCTGACTTAGTCGAGTTTAATAAATTGCAAAACTCACTTATTTATTAACATGAAAAATAATGATTCATCTTTATCGGTAAGACTGATAATTTACTTTTAATGTAAATTATCAGTAAATGATAAAATATTATTAAAAACTGGGTAATTATTACAAATAAAAAACATAAAAATTGATTGAGAAATGTGGTACTGCAGCATTTTTCTTCAAATGTAGAAGCTTTTTAACCTACCCGTCAAATAGCTGAAGAATTTACGTTGAAAAAAATACACGAAATACAATTTGCAAAAGGCCCGGTAGATCAATTTCTTCAATGCCGCATGTCACATCATGGAAAATTCACATCATGATCACCTTCAAAAAGCAAAACTAGGTTTAAGACAGAAATTAACAAAGCATGTGTAAGTTAGTAACCTCTAATGCGTAATATATTCCTATACTTTGTTTTTAAAGTTTGTTTCTATAAATTTTTTGAGGTTTTGAATTTTACAGTTTATTTATAAAGTTTGCTTCATATATATTTTTTTAAACTACACTCCTCTTCTTACCATTTAATGTAAATTCGTGTATTCGCCAAATAAATATGCTTTAAGTCATATTTTGTTGACAATATGACATCAATAAAAATTAATACAGTTGTCATTACAAATTAATGATTTGTAATGACGTCCTACATTGATGAATGAATCTCAGAACTTTCCCGAATGTTCCGAGAGGACGATATACAATTTCTTGCGGGAAATGAAATTTGCGTATGGAGAGTTTAACAATTTCAGCTAAGAGAGCTGTTTTATTGAGAGATATAAAGCTTCTACGTCAGAAAGGTTGCAAAATATATTATATGGATGAGACTTGGTCTGGCGCGAATTACTCTAAGAAATTCGGTTGTTGTGAGCAAGTTGAAATGGATACGGTTCGCGATCATTATAGTATATACCGAGAACATGTTAACTTAATGGTTATAGTGGAAGTATCAGAACGCCATCTGGTGCTGGTAAAAGAGTAATTATATTACACGTAGAGTCCGAAGACGGATTTCTTGAAAGTGGACTCAAATGTTTAAAAAATCTTCTGATCATCATGAGATGAATGTGGCTTATTTCGAAGAATGCTTTCGAAAATTTTTAACTGAATTACGTGATAATTGAGCAATAGTGATTGGCCAGGCTCCTTACCCCACTATGAAACATCCAGATTATAGAAACTCAACTTGGAGAAAAGTAGACATTATTAAGTGATTGGAGAAAAATAATGTCACATTTCCTCTAGGTATAATTAGGCTTGAGGAAATGTTAAAACCGAAACTACTTGTATGTGCCAAAAAGTTTCACAAGGTTCACAAACCAAATTGTGAGTGTACTTATGAGTCTACTAATTTCTTCAACAATGTAGGACAAAATTGTTGAAGAAATTACAGGCGATAAAATAAAGTTGCTATGGTTACCAGTTTCAGACTGTGAATTTAACGCAATTGAGTTAATATGGGCAAATATTAAGCACCTTCTTCCATAAGAACCTACTTCCATCCACCTTTACCTTCATTCTCGACTCGACTTTTTTCCGCTATAGTAGATGCGATAAAATATTTAACGGTATGAGTTAAATTTGAATTAGACAGTCATTAGACAAATTTACTTACCATATATCCGTTTTATGACCAAAATATACAAATACATGTTGGTTCTTAAGTATACCTTATGCTATTTAATTTTTATCTTAAATATACTCTACATAAGAACATAATTTATGTAACAAATAGAATGGGAACAGGTACAACGCTCTTTTCTCGGATATTCGAACGAACGGATCAGATTACTCAATAATACGTGAAAGTGCACAGCGGTTAATATAAGTGCAATAGTGTTTGAGTTAGTTTAAGTATTTGAGAGAATAATCACCTTTGATTAGCTGACCTCAATTAGCAGAAAAGGTTACTGGCAAGATGGTAATATAGACACCTAAATGTAATGCATTAGCTAAACCTAATTTACCATGAGAAGTGATGTAGCTAACGAACAATTGATGTAGCTTGGTAGGGTTTTGGGAAAACAAGAAAACGTTATAAGCCCCGGACATTGCACGGAGATCAATGTTTGTAGTTTAGAGACTAACCCTATGCGGGTCAGAATTTTGAAAATAATAATAATGAATTAGTTCAGATCAAAATAATAATAAAAATAAAAATAAAGTCATAAATAAATCAGAATGGCTGTTTCAGTAACGTGGCAGTATTAATTAAATAAGCATGAGACCTACAGTCGTTATTAGTCAGTATTTTTGGTGATAAATTAGATAGTTCTTTTGCGAAGTGTGATTTTTACAAATAAAGTAGATTAAAATTATTTGGTAACAAGTTTTTTATTGATCAAGGTAATCTAAAATAAATCTAAAGGAATAAATAAAATCACCGTGCCTCGAATATAAAAATAAATTATAATTTAAGTTTGTGCTGGATAGCAGTTGTAATGTAAGTACACTAATTCTATAATGCTGTTGGGGTTCATTTTGTTGAGGCAGGAACGTCACTATTTTTATTGATTTATGATTCTGTAATATTTGAATATAAATAACATTTTTATTTTATTATTTTGCATAGCGATATTCATTGGTGTGGGATCGTCTTTAACTTTATGTATGCATTTCTGAAACATAACATTACATTCTTTATTTCAGTTTAAACGATTTCTGCCTGTCTTATAGAGACTATCGGCTATCGTAGGGGTTAGCGTCACCCTAAATTATTTAGCCTCAAGAGGCATGATTAAATCTAAACGGTACACCCACTTTAGCAATGGTTTAGTCTAGTGTTTTATTCTAATTCTATTGAGCTAACTAGGGGATTATAATGAAAACCCTCCGTATCAATAATTGAACAAGTATTAACACCAAGTGCATTTGGCTAAAGTAATAACCGATCGTAGTACCGCTAAGCAGGTTTATTTTTTGTTTTAAGCTTTACATTTGAAGGAACATTTATTTAGTTGATTTTATTCTATGAAGGTTTTTGTCATAGGTTATTATTGTTATATATAATAATTATATTTTGATATGAGTATCAGAATATACTTTTTTTCTGCTTTCATTGATAGAAAATCCTATCAGATAAATCCTCATGAGAAGAATAAATATTAGAAATTTCGAATATTCAAGCACTTAGATTCCATTAATTTCAGTTCAGATAGAAATAGTTCAGGCAAGGAATTCTTAGTCACACTCTTTTGTTTTGCTACAGGACACTTTATTCTTAATAATCTTTTCCGTTTATGTTAAAAATTTTAATATTATTTTCATATAGTATCGCATAGTATACTGCATAACTTTCTAATATTTCCACTAAAACAAAATGTTATTAAAAAATCGGACATGGTATTGACATTGGAATTTAGTAAATTGATTTAACAAAATTTGCACAAAAAGTTATTGTAAATATAATAATCATTTGTTGTTTAATAAAGATTTGATTAATACCGACTCTAAGAAAAACTCGGAAATTTTCAGAGATAACTTTTATTTCTGTTAGGAAATTGTATGGCAATATAAACGTACGTAAATCATGTTAAACCAATCGAATTATTTACATAAACGAAGTATTGCCACTTACGGTAAAATAATGGGTTGAATTCAATGATTTTCTAGAAGCAGGTTACTTTAAGGTTCATTAATTATATTTCAATAAATTTAAAATGCATTCAAATTATTTCATATTAAAATAGTTTATAGAATTTCTGAGAATTCTAAGCACACGTTTTGAACAAATACTACACCTGCACGCGGATTGTCATCGTTTGATTTTACGCAGTAGAATTAGAAGACTCCAGCTAGCGATGATTATGGGATGTCTATAAAAGATCATTTCGGACGTTTGTTAAGGACAGGGATGTTAAACTAGCGGCCCATGAGATGTATGTGGCCCTCGAGGCATTTTTTGTGGCACACGATGCTTTGAAGTAAAATGAAAATAAAAAAATTATTATGAAGTAAATAAGGCCTGTGAGCGTGTAACAGTAAGAGAGAGAAGAAAAATTATAAGCAATGAAGAATTCACTTAATGGCGTAACTACGCAGTGGCGTAACAACGTAGCCACGGGCCTGCGTTCGATAATTTGGATGGGCCCAAAATGAATTAAAATATTAATGTTTCTATCATCATTATGATACATGGTATTGATAATTATATTAATTTATTAATAGTAGATATAAAAAAGCTCAGTTTCTTTCTTTCAGAATAAAATAAGAATATTTGTTTTGTTTTGTGGTTTCGCTCCCGGAATAATCTTTTAATAAATTTTTGTTGCAGTTTCTTTCTATGAGAATTTTGTTCCAGGCCCATGTGTATCGCACGCATGGCACACCGGTAGTTACACTACTGCTTTGTCGATGTTATTATCAGTTATTGATGTGTTAAAATGCACAGGACGCTCGTCATCCTCAATATCTTCGCGACCATATTGGAAACGCTCGTAACAATTATGCATGTTTTATTTATACCAACATCATCAAAAGCAAAATTTAACATGTGCAATACTGTGCTGCATTTTATTTTATTTTTAAATAAAATTTAATGCAAATATTATGTTCCATTTTCTCCACCAATCGCCGTGAAACCAAAACACAAGTAATCTTATATTTACATCTAGCAATAAACTAAATTACTAATTTGCAGTTGTTAACATACGTTTGGGAAAATATCTAACAATAAAACAAGAACAGAAATTTGACAATTGGACTTCTATAACCCAGGAAATTTAAAAATTCAGCGCATTATCTGATCATACCTTGTATATCTGAAATTCTAAAAAAACGTCAATAAATCGAGTGCTAAAATCATGATTTCATGATATGTAAAATCGTAATGTTTTATGCTCGAAATATTTCAATAGTATATCGATAAAATTTTTTCAGCTTTCCTTGAAAAATTGTTTTACCCACACAAACTAAATTATAAATTAATTTTTTCCTGAAGTTCATCGATCATTTCTTATGAGAATAAGTTACCTGAAATTGTATTTTAGGTAACGATGATCTATATATGTTTACTCAAACTATAATTAATATATTTTCTATGAACAATTTCTTTGAATTTCCAATTTCATACAATAAACACAAATAAATGAAAAACACGCAACTTGTAAAAAAGTTAACCTTAAAAAATAATTTTATAAAATTTTTCAACGTAAATTATTGTTATTTACTTCTAAAGTAATCATTTAAAAAATGTTACATTGAGCTATAAATAAAACAAAAAATGAAATAATATAGGTATAAATAGTATACAAAATTAAACCAACAATTAATGTAGTATATTTTATTTAAAATAATATAATTTTCATAAAAATAAACTTTCATAACAAGCGTAATAAATGTTAATGTTTTTATATTTGTATATGTTTTAGCAGCATTTGAAATTGCTTATTATCTATAGCTTTATTAACTATAGCATTTAAATAATGTTATAGTTAATAAATATTTAGTTTTCTTATACTTATGTACATCATTTAATTAGTGTCTGTACAAATATATTATTCCCTTTTTATTTATAGTACAAAAAATTTAATAAATAAATTTTAATTATAAATTTTCATTACAGAATTTATAAATTAAATGAACGATTTTCGACACTGGCATTTTAAAATATTGAAACGAGTAATCGTATAAAGATCAATTTAGCTTCAAATAAAAAGTCAAATAGACCAAAAATGTGTTATTTAATTTAGTTTAGTAAAGAAATAATCAATCAAAAAATAAAAATTTTACCTAGTAACACAGCAATTCACATGTCTCTTACATACACTTACTCCGTTTCCTTGTTGTCTACAACTGTCTCTTTACTTTCTGTGGATTCATTCTCTTGTTCTACCGGACTTTCTACTTCATATATTTCAGTCGTAATTTCTATATCATCAGCACTATTTAATAATGCCTCATCTGTATCAATAATTTCTATACTAGGTTCAATATCTTCCACATGTAATGCTTCTTTAATTGAGGATTTTACTTGTTCCACGTTTTCTCCAAATTCGTTTTTAACTTTATCAAATGCTCCATCAACTGAATCCTTAGCACTTTCGGCTTCCGAAGCGAGTATAGTTTCAGTTTCGGACACTGCCTCGACGAGACCATCATGTGCCGCATGTAACTTGTCTTCTGCTTTATTTCTTGCATCGCTCATACGATTTTTCAGTTTGCCTATGCTGTTTTCTGCTGTATGTAAAGCGGATTCCATGGCACCTTTAACATTATCCATTTCAGATGATACTGCTTCACTGCCATCTATAAATAAATAAATAACATAATAAATTATATTTTGATAATTTAAAAAAAATATGAATTTACAAGAAATTACAAGTAGACTGCAAAATAAAAGTAAATAAAACAAAATAATCTATCTGAATTAAAATCTAATTATTTTTTATATCATCCATTTTCATGAGTAAGGACAACAAGGATTTTGACCTTTCAACTGACTTAGAAGCAGTTAATTTTTTATGGTGTGATTTCATATAATTTAACCAGACAGAAACATGCAAAGTTTTCGGTCATTGCTAATTTTATCGCAGGAGTGTTTTCGTCCACTTATTAAAGATTTCATTATTAGATTTGGATTTAAATAAGACTTCGGTAAATAGCCGTTGTTCAAATCTAGCATGCGACGGCTCCGTTATATCTGAAAATTATAATTTGACTCTTGAATTTATGAGGTCCTAATAATAGCGTAACATTATTGTAAGCGCAAATCTGAAATCATATTGGATATAGAATAAATAAAAATTAAATCTTTTGTGGATAAGATTTATTAAAATTTAATGTGTTTTAAAAAATCAATTTAAAAGCTAGGACTAGGAAACAAGATGCAACTCTTATAGAAAGAAATTAATAAACCATATATCAAAGATTGCAAACACGATAACTTTTTGCAAAAACAATAAATTAAAAAAATAATTGATACGTATTGTTTAAAAGATTGAAGTGCTAAAATTTAAGATTAACCTTTACACTTTTATCTACGTTTGAACCAACTGTCAAAGATATTTTTCACTCTTGGAGATATCTCAAGAACACGGGTTTTAAAGATTCCAACAGATTCTTCAGATGATAAAAATTGCTGTATGTATATTATTTGTTCAAATAGTTAAGTATCCATCTATCATGTATACTTATTAAAATAATAGTTATTATAAGTGAATAGGTGTTAATTCGAAAATGACGTGTAACATATATGAGAGATTAGGAAAAAAATCAGATTAGGAATATTTCAAATATTTTCTATATATGTTACACGTTTGATGGTCGACATATGCGATATGTTTTTAATAAAATTGAAATAATTCCTAAACTAGATCTAATTTAACGATTCGCTTCTACAAGAACAATCCAACAAATGAGTACTACCTAATTAATGTAGTGTTATGAATTTCTTGAACGAATTAATCCCTTTTTCAAATTAAGATGAGCCATTTTGTTACCAATGAAGCGAGGGACTTTAACAATCAAAACACACCCCGTATAATACTTGCATTGGGGTTTTTTTCTGAGAAAGCATCGAACAATCCTAAAGATCACCAAAGTCAGTGATCACCAGAGCCTGTGCAGTGATCTTAACAGAAAGGGGACTTTAGCAATTAAAGTTCGAACGCTTACACAAGTGGCCCATCTCAGTATTAGAGTACGCAATAATACGATATATATGTATGTATATATATATGAAGATATATGTATAATATTTACTGTTGCGCAGTAAGACAAATTTTTATAAGTGAATAGGTATTCATTCGAAAATGACTTGTAACATATATGAGAGATTAGAAAAAACAATCCGATGAACCGCGGGTGGATGGCCATTTATTTTATCAGGCATTAAGCTTTATTAACACCCAGATTTGACAGAACATTACTGCCTGTGTGTAACTGAATACACACTAACTCTATTCTGAACCTATCTCATCGGTTAGAAATTATTAAATCAAATCTTCTATATATGTTACACGTTTGATGGTCGACATATGCGATATGTTTTTAATTAAATTGAAATAATTCCTAAACTAGATCTAATTTAACGATTCGCTTTTACAAGAAGAATCCAAAAAATGAATACTACCTAATTAATGTAGTGTTATGTATTTTTTGAATGAATTAACCCCTTTTTCAAATTAGGTTCAGAGTTCAGAGAAAACGACGAGTTAGGTTCAGAACAGAGTTAGTGTGTATTCAGTTACACACATACAGTGACGTTCTGTCAAATATGGGTGTTGAAAAAGCTTATACCTGATAGCAGAAATGGCCATCCACCCGCGGTTCATCGAAAAAAAAATCTAATCTCTCATATATGTTACACGTTATTTCCGAATTCACACCTATTCAATTATAAAAATTCGTCTGACTGTGAAACAGTAAATACTATACATATATCTTCAATAGTTATTATATTGATATCTCCTCGTACACAATTAATTACATTGTTTAGGTTGAATAAACTTTTAATATACATGGTCTGTATTATTCGCTCTTTACATACGTACTAATGTACGACAAGCGATACATAAAGAATAAAAACATATACGTGCCTAACAAGGAGCGAAACTCCGAAACAACCGCTCGTCGTACGTTAGTTTACCTATAGTGCAAGTAATAAAGTTTACTGAAAGTCTATTGAAAGTTTTACTCGTGATAAACAACTATTATTTTATTAGATATACCCTGGCCCTGGCTTAAAGAATACATTCAATTGAACACTGACTTACGTACTAAAACAACCAATGATTTTAAGAAATACAATTATAAGCTCCTCAAAAATTCTGTGTGGTAAATGCCTAGAGAATGTGGCTAAACAGAAAGATATTAAGCTCTTAGCTGGGATAACTCTCTCACAACTGGGAATACTCTCACACTGGGATAACTTGGGAAATCGGAGTGGGGGTTCTTGTTGTCAGATTAATTTTTGAGATTGTACCCATTTTACGGAAAATCTTGTGGCTATACAGCTAAGTCGTCAAAAGTTAACCAAAAATAAACCTTATAGATTGGATTTTCCGTACTCGACTTATCCAAACACTGAATGTATCATTTCCTTTACAATTACTTTAGTCCAGCATATGGAGATATACTGACTGTTATATCGATACAGACAGTTTTACTAAGCACATACAGACAGACAATATTTACAACATGAAACAAAATGTAGAGAAATTTGATACCTCAAATTTTTCTATCACTAATCAATTTAATATGCTCCTGAGAAACAAAGATGTACTCGGTATGATGAAAGATTAATATGGAGGAAAAATCATGTATGAATATGTAGGGTTGTGGCCCAAACTGTATTGTCGTCAGACCAAGGGTCAAAGAAAATTGTTGTTGATAGAGAGATATCGGTACAGGAGTATAGAGACTGTTTGTTTGATGAGAGGCAAATATATATAAAACAATATATATTTAAATCCATCAAGCATGCCATCTTTACGGAGAAACAGAGTAAATTATCTCTACCTCCATATGATGACAAACGCTTTATTTGTGCAGAAGGCGTTACAGCTTTGAGTTGGGGCCTTGAAGGTATCCCATTAACCGAGGAATCTGGATATATGTATTGGGTAGCTCAGGTGCACATGTTGCACATGTTCCTTTTACATTCTAATTCCTTATACTATTTTTCAAAACAATGATGTTGATATTATTAATTTTCTCTCATTTCTCCCAACGTTTATTACTCACAATAGACAATTAATTATTTGTGCAAATAGACAAGGCGGTCAACTTTCATCACAATGCTCTTTCAATTGACTAACGGTACAATAGTAAAAATACATCCTTTTTGAGCATAATGTATGCAGCATAATGTCAGGTCTTTTCATAAAGACTAGAACTACACACATGCCTGACGGGAAGCGAAACTCCGAAACGAGCGCCCGTCGTACATTCGTTTATTTAAAATGCAAATACTAAAGTTTACGTATATAAAAAAGTTTATTCAACGTGAATAATGTAATTCAAGGTGTACGAGGCGATATCAATATAACAATAATTAATTTAATAAGTACATGACATCTGTGGATAATTAATACTTACTGGAAGCCAGCCAAATTCCATCACAATGCTCCTTCAATTGATTAACGGTAGAATGATAAAAATTGTTTGGTTATAGTACCAGTACCGTAATGACAGGTAAATTGGTAGAGATTAAAGCACACTCTAATATTTTAATCAAAGCTAATCTTTTAAAAACTGGTTAAAATATGAATATGTTGCAACAATCGCGTCTTGATTTGTAACACGAAGCTACTTTTCTAAATTTGGAAACAAAAAACATTTGACGGGGCCAGCTGTGGCAAATATGGACGGTGGGGCAGCAATTGCTAACCTAATTTGATGAATTTAGCGGCTGTAATGGACGAATAAGAGGGCGCGTTATCTTGGTGGAATAGAACTTTTGTTTTAACAAAAACGGTTGTATTTTCTTTAGGCATCGAAACGTGTTAGTAAAGTAGCAAGTTATATAGCAAAACTAGCAAGCAGCAAGGTTAGTAAATATTTGGACAGTTGTTGTGCTTTCCGTCTATAAATAGTCAATAAAGATTACGCCTTGGGAATCCCAAAAAGATCGTGGCTATCACGTCAATGGTTTTGCCTTTTTCGAAGCACGTCAATTGTTTTGCGTGTGTTTAATTTCTGGCGTATAATGCTGTAACTAAAAAAATCTCTTGTTAAACAGGTTTAAACTTAACTAAGGAGTCTTTGGAAATTGAAACATGAGTGCGCATTTGCATTTCAGTTACCAAATGCGACACTCATCTTGCGCTTAACTTTTTCAAGTTTAAAGTAAAATATCGTGCACCCGTTTCGTTCAATGTCCAATTTATTAGGTATATCGCCCACTTTCACCTGGAGGTTATTCTTTACCGCATGGACTTTAACAATCATTTCTTGAGTAGTAACTTTTCTTCAGTTTCTTTAAGATTCATTCCACTTAAAAGAAAATGTTTTATGAAAATTTCTATCCATTCGCAAATTGTTTCCTTTAAATAACTGTCAAACGTAAACTAACTGACAGATTTGCATGAATTGACAGTAGGGTTCTAAAAGATGTCTGAAGTTAGCAACATAGTCGTCATCGCGACAGTGATGCCAACAATTGGAAAGTCAATTTTCCATCAAACAGCCTTCGTATAACAAAATTCTTTAGCAATTTTATTGTGAAAAAGAAATACGTCTAAGGCCATAAATATAACCTAATTTTTAGATTTATTATTTATTCTAAATAACCTTGACATTCTTGCTAATAATGAAAAGCTTCTTTAAATGCATAAAAGCATGCACTGATATTTGATGTTGTTGAACTTTAACATACAACTATCTTAGACATGGCATTTTATAGTAGAATCTGATTATCATTAAAATACTCGAAACAGGTGGTAGTAAGACAATTAAAATTTATTTCTATCCTATTGACATTTCTGATAAGCTAGTAGTGTTTTAATATCAACTGTTTGCATTTTTATGTTCCTAGTATTTTAAATGTCTACATTGTATGATATACTATATGATAACGCTTTTGTGGAAAACTTACGTGAAATTTTAACATGTTTCAAAAATCCTGCAATACAGAATAATTCTTTAATACTTAACGTTTTTATCTCTTCCGATTTTTGTTTTGATTTGGTAATTCTCAAGGTTATCAAACACACCAATGACATATAGCGTTGTCAGAACATATTAATGCTTCTATAGTTGCTAGTAAAAAATTCTATGGTTGCAAGTTCCTCCAATATATGATGGAAAGTGTCCGCAAAATGTTGCACGAGAATGAAGACTATTTACCCTTAAGAATTTAATCAAATCTTTTCGAATATTTGTTATATATTTTTCAGGTAACAAAACATTGAACGGTGTTCCATTTGTATATTTTGGACATTGCACTGTATTGAAAAAATAAAAAGTTGAATTAAATATTATCTGATGCAAGCAGGTCAACTTAATCTATAATTATATTCTAACATTAACTATATTATAATAAGTTAACTTGTAATAATTACATACGAGAAAAACAATTCTGTGAATTTACACGTGCAGATGTTTCATTTCTATCTACGATAGGCGAGTTCAGGGTCGTAAGATTCTGCAATTCTAATCGGAGGGGTCTAAGATAGGCTAACATTCTCGCTTAGACTATAATGGATTATTTTGGGTGCTTGCAGGATTGTTGTTTTACGCACTCGATTGCTCCTAAAAATAGGATGCTTTAAAACAATTGGTAGATTAAATACGATAGGGGTGGTGTACGTATAAAGCTATAAAAGACCGAAAAATCGCCCGCAACTGTGGATAATTCTCGGAAATCGTGAAGGGCGCGAAATTCGTTCGCTAAGTAATATAGGGCTACGATAGCTTAACCACGCCTATAAGCGCGTTGCAAAACGCGATATAGTAGTCGCGAGTTTTCGCGTAGTGATCAAACGCGATTAAAGTGTTTGAGACATTAAGTGTCGGGTAAAGTTAACGTGGGCGGGGTATTGGGTTAGCGTTCATGATGGCTCCATTCACAAACGAAGAAATGTGCGATCGGATAATCCAAGAAATCACAAGGCAATTATGGGTCTTGATGAAGAAGTTTCCAAAATACTCTTGCGGAATAATCCTCCAAAGTATAAAGGAAAACCTACTCAAAACAACTTTGCTATCATGGAAAATCAGGACATGTCAGTGGAAACAAGTGAAGTTCCTCCTACAAGTGCTAGCAGCAAAAGACATAGAAAAAAGGCTAGAAACAATGACGGCACCGCGCCAAAAGCGGCTCTTGACTCGGACAACTCGTCAGTATCAGAGATGTCTCTACAATTCTTTGCACCAAAGTTGTAGCAAAGCACTTCAGCCACACAAGTTAGACTTCCAATAAGAGTAGGAAGCCCTGATATAATTCTTAGAGAGAAATTCCAAGAAACATTCCAAGTGCAACCTTCTCAGGAGGACAAACCAAAGACAAGGAAACCACCTCCAATTGTAATGCACAACAAAGACGAATACAAATATATAAAACATTGCGCAGAGGACAACAATGGTGCTATAACAAAAGCTTTTTCTTTAACGGAAAGAATAAAATTTTTCACAGAGGACGCTGAGTTTCAAAAAGCTCAGGAAAATACTTGTGATGAGTAAAGAGACTTACCACACTTTCCAACTGCCTGAAAAAAATAGGCTCAAGGTTGTTCTACGAGAAATACCCCACTGCCTGAACATAAAAAATATTAAGGAAGACCAGGATAACGAAGGCATAAAGTTAAATTCCGTCAAAAGGCTGGGAAACAAGAAAAAACCCTGTCATAGGCTGGTGAACACAGATAGATTTGATGAAGGGAAAAAGGTCTTTGATCTAAAAGAAGTTATGAACGTGAGAATCAGCATCGAGTTAAAAAGACGAGCAACAAGCATGTACAATGCTTCCGTTGTCAAAAATACGGACACGTCCAGTTTAGGTGCACTGTTGCCTACGCCTATCTGAAATGTACAATAGATTGTCCATCACTGGACTGACAGAAAAAGCCGCAAAAACCAAAATGTGCAAACTGTGACGGAGACCATATGGCATTTTATAAAGGATGCTCTCACAACCCTAAAACAGCTAAAAAAGCCCAAGATTAAATTAAAGGACAATGCAGCGAGAAAATAACATTTAAGCTACGCCAATGCAGCCAAAGGGTTAGAAAAAGACGTCACTAATTAGCTTCGAGAACTCCTTAAATAAATGTTACCAGTTCAATTACGTAACGTACTGAATGTAAACTAAGATAACATTTACAAAAGCAACATGGGATACGAATGGAATTTTTGAAAGATTATGTGCTGACAATTTTGATGACAGAAGCGCACCTAAAATCCGACAAAAAATTATATATCACAGGATTTATAACAAGGAAAGCCAGAATAGGCAATTGAGGTTACAATCCTAAGCTGCAAGTTCCAAGAAATAGATGTCCATGTAACAGATGTGGAAACTGTAGTAATTAAAACAAGAAATGCTCATACTGGGAAGTAGGTCCTTGGAGAAATGCTCACACTGGCAGCATGCTACATTTCCCTAAAAAAGGTACCACTGGAGGCAGATTTTGAGGAAATTTTCAAACACGGCCCGTGCATTTTAAGAGGCTACGTAAATGCAAAATGCCTAAGACGGAATTGCAGAAGCAGCTGCAAGTCACAAAGGAATTCTTCAGAATATCCAGTGAATTCCATAATACAAAAATTCAAGCCCCTATAGATGCCACATCCATTCCTACAGGCAAGAAAAGTTATGGGGAAATAATAGATTCATTCATTACACACTAGATTCAAAAACAGCTGCAGGTGCAAACAAAATTCGAGTTCCAGTTAGACGAATTTCAAGCAACAAAAATTTCAAAAACAAAAATCTACTGGCTAAGATTTTCATATAAAATGAAAGACTTTATCAGCACTCCGACAGAAAATCGTACGTCAAAACAAGATATACATACGGCAATGGACTTAATCACTTGTGAAATAAATAAAAGCATCAAAGGAAGTAGTACACCCATAAATCTTGCCAACAATTGGAACCTCGATAAGCAGGAAAAGGAACGCCTGGCAGAAAAAAATAAACCAAAAAAAAATTGCAAAAACAAGGCATCTACACGACAAAAAAATTATATAAAAGCATTACAAACTAGAGTGGATAAAATGTTAAGCAAGGAAAAGATGAATATCTAGAATTAACCACAGAAGAACAACTATGATGGAAGTCTGTGGAAAAATCACAAATGTCTGAAGAGTAGTGCCACTCCAAATACACAAATTAGACACTCCAAATGCAGCTTGCTTTCTAGTTGACAAGCAGGAGAAAGCAAACAAAACAGTGAGGCAACTAAACAATCTGACAATGGATGCTGAAATTACAAAAGCTGTTCACCGCTGTTCACTCAACAACAAGTGCGAAAAGTGCAAATTTGGAAGAAACTCAAATATTAAAAAACAGGATCTTGCAACGCTTTAAAAATGCTCAACCCAAAGCTCCAGACAATATTCCGAACCAAGCACTAAAACTTCTGCTGGAAGAAGCTACCAACCATGTATTCAATATCATTAATGCTACAGTTCAAACAGGCTACTATCCGGTAAAATGGAAAAAGGCACACATTATCACTGTTCCGAAAAAGACAAAGATCCGTCACTCATAAGTAATAAAAGACCAATAAACCTAATAAGCAGCCTGTCGAAAATCACAGAAGTCATGATAAAAAATGAAATCGAATCATGGGCGGAAAACAAGCAAATTATAAGCGACAAACAGTTTAGCTTTAGGAGTTCCTTGGCTGTGGTACAGCTGGTAGACAATTTGGACAATATCATCGAAATAGGAAGGACAGTTTTATGCATGCTTCTAGACATCGAAAAAGCTTATGATCGTGTGTGGCATAACGGCTCAGTCCACAAGTATTTCAAGTTAACAGTGCCCTAGCACTAACAAGAGTTATATCATCATTTCTGGGGGAATGAAAATTTGTCAGCAAAATAAATAGCAAAATATCACAGTACGAAATCGCAGAAGATGGCCAGAATGAGGATCCTGCATGGTGCACTTATACCATGTCTCATGTATGGAGCCGAAATCTGGGCAAAATAGGCTGAGATATACAAAGATGCTATCGCTGTTGCACACAACAAACTCCTACGCAAAGCATTGGATCTACCCTCGTATATAAGAAATAAAGAAGTGAGGGATGAACTAAAAGCAAAAGATCTCATTCTAGTAGAAAGGACAAGCAGAGAAAACATGGTCCGAGAACATCCATATTGCAAGGTCGCCAAGATATCTAAGGGAATCTAAAACCCAGCCAAACAAACAAGCAAACTGGAAGGCCAATTATCCAGAATGTCTCTAAACGTTCTAAATCATAGAAGCACCCATTTATAGGTCAGCAATCCTAAAACTTGGAAAAAAGGAAAGAATAAAAAAAAACTTGCAGGGTTATTCAAAATTAGGTATTCAACAGGAGTATTGGTACGCAGTGTTGTTCGCGATTACTTTTTCTTGTGGTGCCTTATTCTCTGCGAACGTTGGCGATTATCATGGCTATTCTTATTCTATCAGCTGCCTGTCTAAAC
>WYDF02263289.1:0-18949 GCA_009867245.2 Adranes taylori
GCCGCGCCGCCCGCCCCCTCCCCTTCAGACTAAAACCGCCCCCCCCCCCCCCTGACACTTTAAAAAATATTCTGTTAAAATGTAGCACTCTCATTTTTTTTATAAAAGTTATAAAAGTAACAAAAGCTAAGATCAGAACTTAATTTATTGCAATTAGAAGATGACGTAAATGTCCTCGTTTTTATTTAGGTTTTTCATAATTTTTAAGTATATCTAAAAAAATATTGTTTTTATTCTAAATATTAAAATAATTAATTGCGAACATTATTTATTATTATACATGATATATGTGACATTGTTTTCGCCCCCTCGTACAATGGAACCTAGATCCGCCACTGCATATAGTACATTCATATCATCATATTCAATGTCAATTCGTATTATAATAAACGTGTATTTACATGAGCTATCGACAACAAATTCATGTTTATAGTTGATTCGATTAATAATGTGACATATCTTAATAGCAAGCAAGCGCTAAATGCGTAAGCTTCTAGGTCAAGTGCGATAACTTTTAAATATGTAGTAGATGTAGAAGACTGATGATTTGTTACAATGAACAAAATTTATCTAGTCAGCATTAAACTGTGCGTTTCACTCGAACCACGTTGATCTAGCGATAGCTCCATAGTAATTAGACTACCCTCTAATTACGAGCATCAAAAAAATAAGTTATTATAATTAACAATCCTTTTTTATACTTCGAGTCATCCCCAGCCTGAACGTCCCGAAAGCGCGGACGGTAGAATTGCGCATAGTTAAAAAAATGTGTCAGACGATTCATCATATGTTTGAGCGGCGCAACTAGCTACCAACGGACAAGATATTTGTGGTGTATAGAGATAAAGTGTAATTTGGTTTGTCAAGAGCGTTGCAAGAAAGACTGTTACAAATCTCTTCCTACGCTTTCACGGCACGACCATATGATCACTAACACAAATGATTAATCAACGAATTTCAAACGCGCTATGAATACTCGAAAGATAGAACGTGTATGGCAAGCTAATGTTGATACGATTGTAGCATATCTATGCTACTAATGATTTATACAAGAATTTACCTACCAATAAATGATTTATTATTAACAAACTGTTTCAACCTTTATAAAGAAAGTGCAAAGGAAATGATTTAAATCGAATTATTCACATTTTTAATAAAATATGACTTATCTATAAGAAGTATTTCACATCTCTTAAAACTAAAGAATTCAATATTTAATTTATAGGTATGTCAAAACTTAGAAATAACAAAATGATTATACAAAAATATTAAAATTAAAAGTTAGAACAATTTCAGGAGAAACTAAAGTCTTCTTATATAAGATTGAAATATCTCAGCTCTCTGTAAAATAATAAAATCACAAAGAAACCAATTGTTTTCGCCATAAGGCTCTTAGAAGTATGTTACTATACAATATTGTATAACACATATGTAGGATAATTTGACGACTTAGAAAGAGGAAAGGTTTTTTCCAGGGGAAAGTGATCTCGAGTGTGGGCTTAGAATAAATTACCCTCAAGAACTTAATAGTTTGCTAAACTGCCAACAGTTTAGCAAACTGTTGGCATTATAAATCATTTTTTTTTTTGTTTTGATTAAATCGATTATTCAGTTTTCCAAATTTGAACTTAAATAAATTTCAGTACCGGATAGTTATTTGGGTAATTCTAATACCAAAATAGGGAATTGAAGAATACCCCACTCTAGGAAGCCATACTAGTGCAATAATATCAACTAGAATAAGAACTACGGGGAATAAAAGGTCAAAAAATTTAAATAAAATGTTTTGCAAAATTAAAAGAAATTACAAAAAGAAATTTTAGATATACATTACATAAGTTTGTATTGGGGTCGGCCACTTCGATATGTAAATGAAAATACATCAATTGTTAAATCGTTTTCCACAAATTTTTGATATTTAATTTGAATCACTCCTTCATATCTAATAATTTATCCTTTCGCCCAATTTGGTAAAAAACACGTTGGGTGAATGGCGCCCGAATAAACAGCAGATGAATAGTTGGAACGGTTCCCAACGATCCACGATCCACCGAGGCATTATCAGCTCATCAACGCGATCGCATATAATATTGAGGAGCACGTTATAAAATCCAATATGGCAAAAATGTGCCATTAGTTTATTGACTTTTAGTTTTAGAAATTCCTTTTTACTTCCAGCCTTTTAGTTTTAAATAGTGATTCTGTCTGAAGGAGAATAAAATGGACTCAAAAAGTACAGCTAATAATAATGAGAATCTGGAAAAAGTACGTGATAACAAAGATCATGTAGAATAAATCTTGCTCGAGCTATCATGTTGTAATGAACAAATTAAGTGCCGCAACACATGTGCATCTATAAATTTGTTATATTTATTTACAATACATCTATGAATAAAAACCTATTTTCAAGCAATTCGTAATTACTCCAGCACTCGTTTCTAACAAAAAAAAACTTTGTTCACTTATTACGAAGGAACAAATTGGTTTTTAACCAGAATTTTGTATTTTATTCAGAGCTGAGATATTTGAATGTTCCCTAATATGATTTGACGTTTCTCTGCTATAGCAGAGCAAACTATTCAATAACCAATACTTCAATTTCTTCTGAAAAATAAAATATGAAAATTTTACCCTATACGATTACAAATGTATTAGAATGCAACTAAAAAAAAATTATAAAAACATCATCAATTTATCGTGAACTGCTTCGTGAGGAACTCGAAACGCCACGCGAATGTTTCCTGCGGCGTGACGCGCCTGGACTTCTAGAATGCGGACGTCTACGCGGCGGTGGACTACCGCCACGGCGTCTAGGGCCTGGACTACCGCCTCCCGGACCAGAACGACGACGATATCTACGGTATAAAAATATATCATATTGATTTCTATAGGAAATTGAAACTTCGTAAGTTCTTTAAAAGTTAATTGTTTTTTATAAATTATTTCTTACCTTGGTGGAGGAGAGCGTCTATGTCCTGGTGGTGGACCTCTTCTTCCCAGCGGAGGACTCCTTCGAATTGGAGGTGGTTTTACTGGTGGAGGTTTAGGTATTAAGACAGGAGCGGCTGTTATTTCCTGTTAGATAAAAAAATATGTTTTAAAAATAAAATAATCAAACAAAGATTTATTAAGAATGCATTTGTAAGTTATTACTGATAAAATGAGTAAAGATGCTGTTATAAAGTACAGAAGAAAAATATAAGGAAAATTGCATTTTATTCTTCTTATTGTAATACAAATTAGAGGAAATTAGAGGTGTTGAATCAATTAAGACTCCGCTAGACTCTGAGAGTGTATAGATGTACTGTCCAATGCCTTGGATATTACGTACAAATATAACTGTGTCACACTAATAGCAGATTTCAACATCAACCCACAATCAGTCTCTCAGAACAGACAATCACTCTTGGAACAATTCACATGTTCAATTTTAGGGAAGGAACCAAGCTCAACACCAGAGACACCAACATTAGTGCTTCATGTATTGATAAAATATTTTCCAATGCAAATGTAGTTGAATGCCATGTTGTTGAACCTCACCTTTCCGATCACTATGGAATTCTCATGGGGATATTCATTGAATTCAAAACAAAAACCAGAAATTCTGGGTACATTGGCAGACCGATATCAAGACAAAAGCTGGACTTACTAAATGAAACTCTGTATCATGCAAACTGGGACGTGGTTTGGTTACACTAGACAAATTTTCATTTTTTTTATTTTTCTTTAGAAACTATACGATTTTCGTTTCTTTTATAGTTTTAATTATAATAATGAAAACAAATTTAATCTGACACGTCAGGTTTTGGAAAAAAAAATATTGAGAAGTGAAAGAAATAATATTAATTAGATATGTAAAGGATTTTCATTAAAAGCGCTCGAACTTTAAAATTCATTGAAGAAAGTTGTGTATGTGATATCGCTAAAATGTTTGTTTTATTTTGAAGCACATTTGGGTGCATTATGTACGAAATATAATATCGGCCAAATGACCACCGCGGCTACGCTACAGATGACTGATTCTAGAAGACCAATTTTAGATGACATCCTCACATAATTTATTATTATTATTAATGTTGCAGTATAAGCAACGAAGTTGATAAGAGCTACAATTTTCGTATTCTGAGCGCACTTTCACTATAATGAGTCTAGCCTGTTCTTGAGCATATTTTTTTAGGTGGCTTTGACGACATCAAACGGCAGGGAGTTCCAATGCGATACCACTCGATTGCCGATGAAGTGCTTCCGTGTGTTACAATGGCCCAACTCCATTGTTAATTTGAAGTTATGGCCACGCAACTTCGCATTTGTGTTTCTCTTGAAAAGATGCTTCAGGTTGCAACTATAGTAACCATTTAGTATTTTATATGTTTCTAGTAAGTCCTGACGTGATGGAGCAAATTTGAAATCAGTTTCAGAATCAGCATGACAAAAAACATAAATTTCACGTATTGGTGTATAACAAAAAAAAAAACTGTGTGACCAGTGTGTTCAGACAATGCTCAGATAACATACACAGCCTTTCATAACACATTTATCAACATAGCTAACAAAGTTATGCCAGGTGTCAAATAAAACCTCGTAGGGAAGCTGCCAACTCCCCCAGATCTTGGTATAATTAAGATCTACTATATCTCAGAAACCACATAGAGAACTTAACAACCATGTATAAATGCACCCTTGGTGATGCAATAAAAACGACACTAAAACGTGCCCAGCTTAGTTGCAAAGAAAAGACACATGATGCTAAGAAGGCGCACACACGTAAAAAAATTGACGCGGCACTCAGTAAGCCGTCTGAGATATGGAAAATTATAAGATCACCTCGCTACCAGACTGGAAAACTCCCTGGACCCCAGAGACGAATTCACGGATATGCTCGCACGATATCCCAACAAGGGAAGATCGTTTTTTCTAGAATCGGTAACTTCATCAGATATATACAAAATAATTAATGGTCTCAAGAACTCAAAGAGCAAAGACATATATGATATCTCAGTGAATATAATAAAAGATGTCAATAGCATTGTTAATCCACTTACACATGTGAGAAATTTGTGCATTAAGCAGAGCACCTTTTCTCATAAACTTTGTTCAAGCAATGAACAGGGAAAACATATTAAATATTTTTGAACTTGTATTTTTATATAATTTATTTACTTAAAGTAAAATACAGTGTTAAGCAATAAACAAAGGAAGTACCGTGAGAATGAGACCCTTATATTCCACGGTACTTTAGCTTAAAGTTGTATGAAACATTTTTAATTATAAAAAATAGTAAGCAGTGAGTTATTTGGATAATCTGGATGCTCCCTAATATCACGCAAAAAACTATTAAGTGTTCAAGACAAAAGTTAGCCTGTACAAGTTATAGTAAATGTAACAATAAATAATTTTGTTATTCTATGTCCTTATCCTGCATATCAAGTTGATAAAGTTATCCTCTCTATTCAGCAGGACCAAACACAAAGAGTTAAGATAAAATCTAATTTAATTTACAATTTTAAGATTTCATCTAATTCAAAAAGATATCAATTTTATTTTTAGCAAAAGATATTTAAGATAAGTAGAATTTCATATTCAAACAAATTAGCAATCTATGTCAAATTTATAAACAATTAATTCGTTAATATCATACATGCGAGGAGAAACCAATTAATCAAAATATAAATTAAAGTATGCGATCGAAGCCAGATGCGTTGTAACACAATATGTGTTAAGAATGCATGATAAGCAAGGTCGAGTGAATGACCATTTGAATATGTATTTCTATAATGAATTAAGCACCAAAGAGAATGCGCTATGAAATATTATATACACTTCTCATGTTTTAAGTAAAGTCACGTAGACCCTTTAATTTTAATAAAATCATATAAAAGACTGAACTATTATGTTATTTGAGTTTTATCTGTTAAGAGTATATTTGTTAGAATCAATAAAGAGATTATCTGTTTAGATTTACTAGTGCGCGTTTAATTACCCCCACGTCCAACTAGTAGTGCTCCATAGTAATTAAGACTACACTCTATTACGAGTCGCAAAAGTGTAACTAAATAACTACCCGTTTGTTCAAACTTAAAATATTTAGAGTTATACTGATACACAAGAATGGTGACATAAATAAAGTTGAAAATTTCAGGTCAACATCAATGACACCTCTATTCTCAAAAATTTTAGAAACTGCTATAAGACAAGAATGATGAAATTTCTGGGGGATGACATATGCAAATCCCAATATGGTATCATGCCAAACAGTCAACCATACAAGCAATGACAGCATTAATTGAGGAGATAACAGAATCATTTGAGAGATTCGAATTCTACGCCGTTTTCGTTGATTTAAGTAAAGCCTTCGACACAATATCACATAGCAAACTAAAGCACTACGGGATTAGACGCCTGCCACTCTCACTCCTACAATCGTTTCTAACACACACAAGTCAAATTGTATCATTAAACGGAATTCTTCTAAACTAAGACTAACAAAATATGGGTCCCACAAGGATAGATATTGGAGCCTCTACTATTTATAACATATATCAACGATTTCCCGATAAACACGCAAAATATCCGATGTTTTTTTGTACGCTGATGATACATCATTAGTAGTTAACAGTGAAGCACACATTCTACAAGCCGAAGTCCCATCTAAGCAATGGTTTACAGCAAACAGTCTAATCAACAATGAAAATAAAATGGGGTATAAAAGATTTCACTAATAGTAGCGTGAAGTTCCTTGGCAACAAAAGTATATACTTATACCTATTGTAAAACCTATACCTACTGCGCAAAATACGCGATAACATTATCCCGGATGCAACACTAGCTGTTTACTATGCTCACATCCAATTCATTACTTCCTACGGATTCATAATCTGGGGAAACTCGCAAGAGTCCATAAGAATTTTCCGGCTACAAAAGTGCGCTGGCCAAATTCTTGTCGGGCTGACTGGTCGGGAGACGTGCCGCTCGCACAATAGAA
The DNA here is from genome assembly GCA_009867245.2 of Adranes taylori. NCBI lineage: Eukaryota > Metazoa > Arthropoda > Insecta > Coleoptera > Staphylinidae > Adranes > Adranes taylori. The sequence continues at coordinate 6,983 of WYDF02263289.1, forward strand.
ACATTGGCATACTAACATTACCCAGCCTGTACGTACTCCAGTGCCTAATATATATAAAACAAAGACAAGATACCTATTCATGATAGAAAACGTCCTAACCTATGCAAAACGAAGAAGAAATGATATCTGCATCCCGCCAAACAGACTACAAACAAGTATTAACTCATTCGAATATACAGGTAACAAAATCGTTAATACACTACCGAATGAGATAAGAAGCTTAAACAAAAATTAGCTCAAGTACTATTGGATTACGAACTATATGATCATAAAGACTTCTTTAAAGTGTGCTCGGATTCATATTACTCATAACCTAATAGCTCTGTGTAATTATTAATGATTTTGAAATTATTAAAATTTTCTTTTCTTTTCTTTTTTTGACCTTCCACTCTCTTCCTTATCTTTCCTTCATATTATGTACGAATTTTTAAATAGTATTTTACAACTTTTTAAGTTGTATGTTAGTATATTTTTTAAGTTCTTAATATCTAGTAGTATTTTTTAAGCTTGACGTTGTAACAAACTGAATGTCTTACAATATACGTCTATTATTTTTAGTATGCAATAGAAAGACCAATTTAAAAATGTCACGTACTTGGCCATCAATTTGCCCGCCATCCATATGTTTCATTGCGTTTTCCGCATCGTCCGGCGTTGCAAATTCAACATAAGCATAGCCACGACCCAAATGACCATGGATGTAATCCTTGGGAAACTCAACTGTTTTGATTTGGCCATACACGGAGAAAATTTCTAATAACAGATAAAATTATTGTTTCCATTCATAAGAATTATCAACTTATCACATCCAAAAGAATGAAACTTGAAGAACTTACCAAAAATGTGATCTTTATTGACAGTCCTTGTCAAACGTCCGATATGAATCTTTGTTGGCCGTGGTGTGGGAGAACGTACACGCCTTTCACGTCGATGCTCACCCGCACCACCACTGTCCTTTCGTGAATGATCACGTTCACTATCACCAGCACGCCGACTTGCTGATTTCGTATCGCCAGTGTGCACACGAGGAGATCTAAGGACGATTTAATTATTTTACCGTAATTTGCCAATAACAATAAAAAAATTAAAACCTACCGGGATCGCGCTCGTTGATTGCCGGGATCATCTTTTCCTCCCGGACTCCTCCGACTTTTTGCATCATCACGTTCTCGGTCGCGGCGGTCGCTTGATTTATCATTAGTTCTTCCGGCACCACGTCTTTCGGCACCTCGATCTCTATCTTTTTCCTTCTCCGTCGTTCTCTTATCTTTTCCACGATCTTTCTCTTTATCTCTCTATTTTAAACAAATCAGTTTTGCAGTCTTCTTTATACGAATGTAAAACGAAAATTTACGGTCAAGTTTCGTAATAGTTTTTATAATACACAAATTGTGTGAAAAATGACAATTAAACCCGGACATTTTTTTATCGACTGCCTACAAAAACAGGTTTTATTACGTGTTATATTTAAATCAAAAATAAATCACTATCATGAAATAGGACCTATAAAAATTCTAAAACTTCTTACGTAAAAGATTTTGTTAATTTTGACATACATCGCATTCAGACGACTATTATTTTATTAGAAAGAGCAGATTCAGTTCTAGATTCTTTGGATACGCCGAGCAAATATAAAATTTCTATGTTTGGCGCAAGAATGTTATCTTCAATGTGAGTTAGGTAAAACACATCATGTACAAATATTGTATAATTGTACAAGCTAAAATCAGGGTCATTATATGAAAGAAGTTGTATGCTCCGAGGGTCAATCAATAATAAAATTTAATTAAAATATTAAGTCGTTTATTGGAGATGAATTTAAAATTGAAATCTGTGAATTGTAAATTTTTACGAAAAAGAAAATCTTATCAGTGTTAAAATACACTAATAATAATATAGTCTGTTTATAGTAACGTCGATAATACTTAAATTGCAACTAAATATTTAAAAACCTTTTTAACAAATAGTTTTGAATCTAACCTGTTGCCCGCTATCTTTATTATCTCTTCCTTCTCTACCACTTTCCTTCTTATCCTTATTTTCACCGCGCGGCCTCGACGATTTTCCATCTTTGTCTGTTTTACTCCATCGATCATCATTTCTTGCCGATGATGTGGATTTACCTACACCTGCAGTTGATGTTTTATCCTTTGGACGCTTTTCACCGCCTCCGCCACTTCTAGATGAAGCCGAGCTGCTCGTCGATGATGAGCTACTTGAACGTGAACTAGAAGCGCTACTAGACGCACTGCTTGATGAACGAGACGCACTTGATGAGCTACTATCCGACGAGCTAGAGATGTTGCATTGTAAAATAAATCAATTTCTTTCATAGTAACAATAATATACTGAGAAATATGTTTAAAGAAACATGAAAGTTATTTTCAACAAATATTAGAGTTCGGCCATGGATAATAAACTGAAAACTTTTATATCATTTATTGTAACCTTTATATAAAAGTTATTAATATAAAATTAATTATAATAACCTTTATATTAACTATTAAAGAAAAATTAAATATTGCTTTTGTAAACAGCATAAAAAAGGTACTACCAAAAATTCCTATGAACCAAGATTTTATTAATTTATCTTTTTATAATAACCTCTTAATATTTAGGTAAGTCACCACTATGTAAATATGAATTAAAGGATTTCACTTTAGACTTACAACACACTATCTAATTCAATTTATAGAGTTCTTTCAGTCATGTACATCAATAGGTATCAAAAAGTATGGAACAAATAATGCGGAAGCATACTAAAATGAGTATAGTAGGAAATGTTTGATCGCGTTCCAAGCGCACAGTTGTTTTTACTAGATTTTGCAGAACTGGAATGCAAGAACGATAAACTCCCAAGTGTTTCCCAGCAGTCTCCAATTCAAAGATTTTGCATTATGATCAAAATGAAACTTAAGTAGTGAATAGCAGGCGAATAGCCAAAGTTCGGTATAACATAAAATGGCTTCCCAACAGGTGAAGCATACCATATGTAGGACACTCGTCGCAAAAAGTAAAGAAAAGAACGGGATCAAAGATATATGAAGCTATGTTTAAAAATTCTTTACGCCCATTACTTGATTAATGAATTTTTCAGAAATTCATTAACTCTTTTGAACTTTCAGTTTAACTAATATAATGCCTACTTAGTATGGGCACGTTTGGCTTCATGTATATGCATTTACGTGTTATATGCCTGTATTGACTATAATATATGTGTGTTTTAAGGGAAATTTAATAAGCATTTTTTTTTATACTAACATTTATAATCAACATTAATATTAACTTGTGGAACCAAAAAATAACAAGAATCGCATAAAATTTCTCTGCTTCGACTGCTTATGAATTCTAGATATTCTCGGTATGTTTTAAAGTTCTAGAGTGAAAATTCGATAAAAATAAGTCAATAAAACAGTACCTTCCACTATCGCTATCACTGCTACTTGAATCACCTTTTTTCTTCTTTTCTCGTGATCTTTCCTTTTTCTTATCGTTGCCAATTTCCTCTCCTTCAGATTTCGTCCTAAAAAATTATAATCAATAGAATAAACGAATTTTTTAGAACAACCGTTTCAAAACGTACATTACTATCAATATTTTTCTATAAAAATAATTGAAGTAGCAGAATCTTAAAACGTGAAACTAGTAAATTATTCTGGAAAATCTAATTATAGTAATTATTATAAATAGTTTTTACACATAAATATGAAGCAATATGGTAATTCAAATTCACAAATCAGAAAATTGTAGAAAACTAAATCAGAACAAAAGGTTTGATCTGTTGGAAGGAATGACACTTCAAATGTCATTTTGACAATCGTAAGATTGCGTTCAACTAATTATTCAATATATATAGTTCTTTTTGAATATTTCTTGTTGTATATGTATTTATTGAAAACTTTGAATACAAGCTATTCCAAATTTATTCTAAAACGTGTTAAATTCTAATAAATAAAAACAATTTTTTTATTTCATTATTATCTTTATATTGCTTACTGCTAAAAAAATACTTTACATTACATTATGGCTACTTTTTCTTTTTAAGTCATTTACGGTTGTAAAGTATTTATTACAAATATTACTTCAATATTCACACTACTTTTTGAAAGTACTTATCTTTTATTTACGTAAATAAAATGACATAAATAAAAATAACAATACGGTAATTTGTAAGATTGTTTTGTTACTTAATGTAGTTTCGAACAATTTTTGTCTATTCGTAATCGAAATATATGTTCACTAAAATTATGTTCTAATAGAAAAAATTTTCTTTGTTATTTATTGTTTGCTGCATTAAAGCCTTACTCTGAAATTTAGATATGAGTTTGTGTTTTCTAACTAGCATAGATCAAGTAATCCAAATATATCCAAATGTGAATGAATTGTTTTCATCTTGATGTAAGCTGATATCAATAGTGGGTACCGTAGCATATTAATAAGATACATGATTACCAATCCAGAGGTCTACGGTTCGAATGTCAGTTTGGCCGAGACTGTCTATAAGGCCCATGGTCGCTTATGAAGGTAATGCGGAATTTACACGAATCGATTTTCTATGCGATTTCTTGTCGCACCACTAAAATCGACCATGTAAATAGCAATTCGACTAGACTGCAGGTGACTAAAATCGCAAGCCCCAAAAAAAAATTGACTACGTTTCGACTTTTGTCTTGCGACAACGAGCCGCATGCGACGGGTAACTAAAATCGACCGTGTAAATGATCAGTCGAGTAGGGTTTCATAATATTTGAAGCGTCATCGCCAACCATAACGGCCTTATTAGATAGTCCCATATTATTTGCTTGAAGGCAAAACGATTATTTGGTAAAACGATGATTTCATCAAAATATGCGAATCATTCTTGCAACCATTAGTTCCGACGTCTATATACAAGAAACGGTAATGCGCATCCACTATAGTAAACAACACCACACTATAACTGCCTATGTAGTTATGATAGTCGGAAGCTCCATGTGGTGGATCTTGTACACGTGCTTCCCATCAATAGCCCCGTAACAGAAGGGAAACTGCCAGCGATCTAAAAAATCTTTCTGTATTATCATCCATTGTTCTTTTGTTGTCCGCACCTAAAAAAATTTAATTATTTAAAACAAGGATTTTTAGATTTATTTATGTAAGTTGCCGGGTTTAAATTAAAATTATTATTTTATACAGATCAAAGGAAACGAGAATTCAACAGATTTCTCGAATAGCGACTAGTCATTTTATTTTTAATGCTCTGGAACAAGGGACCCATACTTCGCCAGTAAAAAAGAAAACCAAAATTTTTATCTCCAAAGTAACGTACATGAAAGTTGATCCCAACAGTCTCACCAGTTATAGAAGCAGTCAATAAACTAGAATCAATTTCTCAAAATATTCGCCAGGACAAATTTCAAATTTTGGGAGAACACGTGGCTAACCAGCTTCATAGTCTACCACTAATAAACCCAATTATGTGTCAAAACTTCATAAATAATTATTTGTCACAAGAAAGACTAAAAGTTTTTAAGTCAGGGTACCTTCCAATTTCTGGATCTGCGAGCTCAGAATGTACACGCAATGCACATACTCCCGAAAGGAATCCAACAACCCCCGGACCTTCTACATCTCGAGAAAAACTATTTCGAGGATAGATCGATTCCCGAAACTTCGACATATCGCGAAGAAAACTATATGCTGGACAATTATGGATATCTTATCTGAAGCCTTCAGATCATGCATAGATGACTGCACTTATAAAATTATGTAGAATAAAAAACCTAAAACATTAATAAATAAGACTTTCACTTACCATAATATATTCTTGTAAACCATGATATATCGCATCCAATACATTCTTAAAAATACGGGTATTGTGCACTCGGGAACTCTAAATGTTTCTGCTAGGCTTGGATAGTTAATACCGGTAGCCAAAAACTTCAGGGTTATTTATAATTTGATTTTCGGCGAAATCGCTTTACGCATATTGATGTTACATTTTTTGATAAGCGGGGTAACTTTATGTAATAGTCTCAAACCAATCAGTACTCATTCTAAATCGTTTCCTAAAATAGTCAGGATCTTCTGAAGCCAACTCCATCATTAGAGTATTCGAAACACCCAACATTTTACGTCTAGAAATCCATTTACGCAGCCAGTTTTTACGTCTCTTTCTGTGCATCTTTTTTCTTTGTTCTGCAAGTAGTTCTTGAATAATTTATTCACGAATTATTTCGACACCAGCACGTAGAATATCTAATTTGCTCGACAGTTTCAAATGAAATGAACGAGTAGCATGCGATTTTTATCGATTATGTAAATGGTATGGTTGTGCGGCTTCGTGAAGCGATTTTGTTGGTGACTAGCTGCACGGCCAAAATCGACTCGTGTAAATCCCGCATTAACAGAGACTAAATAAATGTAGATATATAGGCAAGCACGAGTACATATACTTATTATTTAAATATTTCACACATGCACATACTTTTAAAACATGTATAAATATGCCTAAGTATGAATATTAATTATAATAATTAAAAATCATGCACATCTATAGGGGTTGGTACACACTATAAAAATCCCCGCACGAAAAGGGTTGGTATGTGGCAAAATTATCTGGCATCCTTCCCACCGGCTGTGATCGATAAAACTATAGGTAGGAAATAAACCCAAGCACCAAAACCTAGATTACGTAAATATTTAGTTTTTTTAATACTGAAAGGTATGTCTTTAATCTAGATATATACTCAAGAAAATTATTCGCTTTTCAACTGTAAAATATATTCATCTTACAAATATTTTTCCTTTTTAGATGCTGCGTACAGCTACTCAGAATGCCGCCGGTCCAATTTTATCGAAATATCTTCCCGGTACTTTTGTACAGATTCCTCAACTTCAGCAACGATTAGAATCGACAAAGCCAGCTAAACAAGATGTTAATAAAGATGAAACTGTCCAGCCATATTCGCCCTTTCAAACAAGTAATATGGGCGAATATGCCTTGGCACGTCTTGACGATATATTGAATTGGGGTAGAAAGTGTTCTTTATGGCCAATGACATTTGGATTAGCGTGTTGTGCTGTTGAAATGATGCACATTGCTGCACCCAGATATGATATGGACAGGTAATCTAAATATGTTCTATGTAATTGAAAAATACTTCCTGTTCACCTTTAAACGAATTAAACTAAGTGATGTGATACATACAATTCACTTAGAATCCGTACGTTTAAAATGTTTTCGGCACTAGGAGTAGTATCTGCCGGCACTAGGAGTAGTATCTGCCGAGCCATTGTTGTTTCTTAACCATCTTGTAATATAGTAACTTAATACAGAATAATATTCTCTACATATGCGAACCCATTTTTAAGTTTCCCCATGAATAAATACTCTGTATGTGGAAAGATGGCACGTAAAAGTTTTATTGTATTTTTAAAATCTAATCATGGATTACCACAAAGTAACATTTCATTGCTTTAAATGTATATTTAATTAGCTAAAGTTGTATATCCATGTATATTTAATTACCTATGCCAAAATAATATTTTTGAGCTCAAATTGAATGCCTAGTTATCACGTTTGTGTTTTTCAATTATATTGTATGTACTATTTTTTTTTTCACAGATACGGTGTTGTATTTCGTGCTTCACCGCGTCAAGCTGATGTCATAATCGTGGCTGGTACACTAACAAATAAAATGGCACCAGCTTTACGTAAAGTGTATGATCAGATGCCTGAACCACGATGGGTTATTTCCATGGGTTCATGTGCTAATGGAGGAGGTTATTATCATTATTCATATAGTGTGGTGAGAGGTTGTGATAGGATAATTCCGGTTGACATTTATGTGCCCGGATGTCCGCCAACAGCTGAAGCTCTCATGTATGGTGTTTTACAGCTACAGAAAAAAATTAAACGAATGAATACGATGCAAATGTGGTACAGAAAATAGAATATCTCTTTTTGTTGTATCTAGAAAGTTTACAATATTATCATGTACATATTTCGTTTAGTTATAATTTATATAGAGTGGACTAATTTATAAACAATTTCCGTTCACAAAGGAACAAAGCCGATGAATTTAAATTTTGTTTGATTTTATTTTGTGCATGTTAGACTTATTTAAATCTAGTTGCAAGGGATAATTTACAAATCGTATTGTATGATCGCCAAGCATATTATGAAGAAAACATCTTTTATTTAAGAAATCATAATGCTGAAAATTAGTTCACCACACAACTTTTATTGTGAGATTTTATTTAATAAATACATTGTTACTTTAATGATTATTTAGCAGTGCCTTCTTTTCCCTAGCTTTATCATCATAGAACGTCGTGACCTATTTTCAGTTCAGTTCATTGATTAATTGTTCAGACAGAAGTCCTTACAATTCAGGACTATATGGGTTTAAATAGTCCAAATAGCCTCGTGAAATTTGTATATGTTATGTTAAACATCTTATCCGTTCGTTTATACGTAAATACAGTGTTGTATGCGTTTGTTCCAAAAAAGCAGGTCACTAAAAATGTTGACTATGGCTTTTTGCAGTATACACTATTATTGGAATTGACGTGGAAAGTATAACAGATGGGCACATTTTAGAATAATACAATAGTATTGTCGTAGTTTTTAATTCTACGTTGTTTTTAATACAGTCTTGTCGGCAAAATACCTCAATTCGGGCCCTCTAGGCTCATTTTGGAATACAATGCACACGCAAAAACAGCTAAAAATGGCCGAATTATATCGGTTGAACACGAAAAAATCGATTGATTTCTAGCAATTTGTGGATACTATTCAATTCTTAAATAATTTACGTGTTCCTGTTGTAAAATTATATAAATTGATTGAAAATTCGTTATATAATGACTAATGAGCATTTTTAAATTACCATGTTTAATGAACTTTGGCCAAATTGACTGTGTTTCCGTCCAAAATGGATCATTTTAGGTAAATTTTATGAGAAAAATAAACATTGTTAGACACTAATGCCGTTACTTATATAAAGTTTGAGCTTGAGCCTTTAAAAGAACATTTTTAGCATCTTACTTTACGATTTCTTACTTTTAAGAGTTTCGTGAAAAAATATACCACTATGTTTATATATATATATATTTGAAGTTTTATATTTCCGTGGGTATAATCAGATGTGTTATTATTAATTTTCCTGGTTGTACCCTGCGTGCTAGGCATTTTATTTTGCCGACATTTCACCAAAGTCTCATTTGTCATTATCGAGGCATTTTAAAGGTTTTAAAAAGCCTCTAAACCATTTTGATGTATTTGGACATTAATGCCTTTTTTACTTTAATATATGACTATCCATTTCACAAATTTGCAGGTTTTTATATATTTCCAACATCCTTTTATGTAGCGCGAAGCAATCACAAATGAGAGTCGGCCTATAGACTTTATCCGTATTAAATTAATATAATGTCTAGTGCTGATACATTTCGAAGAGTATATTAACTTAAGAAAAGTAAAAAATGTCTCAATAAAAATTATTTATTCGTTTGCGGTAGCTGGAGGTGTTTGGCGGATAACAATATGCGTAGTCATCAAAATCTTCAAATCTGACACAATACTTAAATATGTCAATCTGATGCAATTATTATTCTATGACATTTTTCTCTATTCTTTAAGATAATTAAAAAGATCCAAGACAGTTTAACTCATCGAAATAAAAATTACATTTATAACAGAAAATGTCAAATTTGCTATTTAAAAAATCGCTTAATTTTTTATTTTTCTTGATTTACTTGACTGGTGTATCAATAAAAAAATCTTTAAAGAGGGTCGCCAAACAAATGTAATCAATAAAACAAATTTAGATACAAAATTCGCGAGTGGTCCATGCGTTGTATGTGTTTTAAAAGAATATGGATGGAACAAGATTTATAGCGACTAAAGACCGTTCATCGGTAATTGAACCTGATTCTACAATTATGGAAGGTTTAAAAAGACAGGTAAACAATTGTAAAACGATAAAAAAACTTCATGAATTTAGTTAAACAAAACTTATATTCCTAGGCTAAAATTAGTTGTTTGGAAGCATCAATTATTGTAGAAAATTCGAAAATACCTAGTCTTTCGAATGTGAAGTCATCAGGAGACAACAGTGTTTTTATTGGAAATGATCGGAAATTAAATATCTTTCAAACGATTTTACCGAGAGCTATATCCGATAAGGAGTCCTCCAGATCAGTCAAATTAAAGAGACACGCGAATACATCATTACCTGAAAACATTATTCAACCTCCGACACGTGTACTTGTAGAAAAACCAGTACAACAGTGCAAAACATCTGTACAGGATTCAACTACACAGGAAACCAGATGCGATGATAAGGTAAAGTTAAGAGTTAACTTTAGGAACCTTTTATTGTTGGGCGATGCATGAAAATTTTAAATTTTGAAAAGGTCTTTACTAATGAGAATTAGGTAGATCGGCTAAATTATTGACGTTATATTTTCTGATTGAAGGAATACAACAAAGACAGTAAATATGAGGCTGGCGATTTTCAAGATTGTCTCGAAACTCCAGATGGATTGGATGATTTGCAAGGTTCCTACAGTAATATAGATAAAAGTATAAAGAATTTTAACAATGAGGAATTATCGCATAAGGGAACAAGCCAACAAGAAGGTGTGTGTTTGTAACCATTTCTTTTTCATACATCAAATATTTATCCTCCAGTTAGTTATCGCTTGTTTGATGAAACTAACAAGTATTCCCAGAACTGGCTCTGTATTAGTGAAGTTTCGTCACGTACATTGGCCTGGTGCGAGTCAGACAGGTCATGTCCACTGGCGAAGCAAGGTCTGGTGGTACGGTATTTAAACTTGTCTCCCCCATATCCACCAAAATATAAAATGAATTGATTGAGAAAACAGTTTTTTATTCCATTGGTTAACACATGAAGTTGGAAGAGAATTGAAAAGAAGTCCAACCAAGAGACTTTTCTTATCGAATTTTGGCGGCTTTTAGAAATCGTCTTAGGCGTGGAATTTCTGTAAAGATATCATCTGCAGAAAGCTCCTCGCACTTTTCAACCATACATTGTACACACTTGGGAAGTTTAGTTTCAGAGGATTAGATTGTTGGGCTTTAAAACTGCAATCTTATCTGATATACATTTTATGCCTTTGTTGTTGAAATTTATCAATGCATTCTAACCTTGACTTTTTCAGTTCTTGATCTAAAGTCATCGGCTCCTTTGGAGCTTCCTCTCCGGGCATAATTTTCTTCTTCCTGACAGTTCTTGGTTTTATTACAGGAATACCCATATCATCACATGTGTCTTTTGCAAGTTGCACTCTTTTGTCTTTAAAAAAAAAACCTTTAGGCTTCTCATCGGCTTGACTTCGGATTATAGCCATGCACTAAAATTAGATTTTTTGGCCTTTACGTAGTTCTTAGTATACAAATTAAAATTATAAAGTCTTATCTCACACAATCTTTTCGTTTTGATCAGCTAGCAAGTGTCTTGACATGCCTAAAAAGAAATCATTCATAAAACGCTTTGGACACTATATTACTTACTAAAAATGCCTAATACCATACCTTTAATGTATAAACATTTGTTAAAAAACAATTAAAATGTAATAAATAATGTTTTTTCTGAGTTATTTATTAAGTAATTGGAAATAATTTTAAGGCGGCCTGTACTTGAATCTTAATCGTTCAAAAGTATACGATGCCACATTGAATTTTCTTCTAATATTATTTAAGGTCGGTATATTTCCGCCACTCGGGCCTAGCACGGACCGATCGTATAAATAAACATAAACCAAACTAAAAAGGAAAAACAAATTGAAGTAATGTAAGTACCGTTTCAATACAAATATTCTAACCGACGTCTTTATTTTCTCAATTTTTGTATCTACATTCCGATAGCTCAAGTAAGGGTAGAGAACAAAGTGTCGGAGGAGATAGCCATAAGAAAAGGAGTGCGACAAGGATGCATATTATCCCCGCTGCTCTTT
>WYDF02263300.1:0-18949 GCA_009867245.2 Adranes taylori
ATGTGTGTGTGCTTATCAATATATTCTTATTGATAATCTATTACCGTAATAACAAAGGCCCTAATAACAGAATTTTTAAAGTTATTAGGGCCTATATATTTGGAACTACAAGAGTGAGACCCAACATGTGATATCATTCTAAAGCAAATCGGAAGGGCTACCAAAATATAAGAAACTATATAGGGTGTTACTAAAAAGTTTTTGAAAAACAAATTTATTGCTCAAAACCGGTCAAGTATATTCAGTGCCCACACTGGCAAAATTGAGGCTCCCTGGTCTTGCATACGTTCCCCAAGTTTCATTTTCCCAGTTTTCATAGGAACCGAGATATTTAGAGTAGTACACTTTTCAAGGTCAAATTACTCCGGCGCTATGACATGCGATTTTTTAAACTAGCTTAATCGCTTCAGGGGCTAATATACCCTACAAATTCAGTTGTATTTTCATTCAAATTGTGTGAAAAAAATTAACACAGCAGTTGATATGCGTTTTACATATTCTTGTTAAGTAAAGTTTAAACTAAGTGGCTGTCTTATTTTTAATTTTTTTCATTTCCAAAAAATGTAATTAATTCATAAAATCATGCAAAAATTAAACAATTTTAAGAATATTTTTCGGGTTGATTTAGGACGGTAATCAAAAATGTAAAACAACAACTTTTTAGAAAAGTTTATCAGCTACAATTCTAAAAATATTGGTTTAGTAACACTTATAAGTAGAGTCGGGAAATTTGATTGGAAAACTGTATGCCACACTTAAAAACTGTATTTAAAAATATTCAATTGACAGTTCGTTTCCCACTACAATACGTAGAGCATAAACGTATGTCGTAGATGTTTGGTTTCTGATATGTACACGTACAGTAAGCAAGAGGCAATAGTTGCGACCAGTAGCGTGCGTATTTGAATAATCAAATCATTTGAATAAAGCAATTGAATCAATTGCTAATATTATTTAGTAATAATCCACCAAAATAAATTAAAAAATTTCTATTTTTGTTTTTACTTTGTTAAATCTCTTACAAAATTTACGCTAAATCAAGAGTGTTTTGAAATGCACGATTATAATTGAAAATTTGTAATAAATATCCAAAATATATGTCACGAGAAGTTTTTCTACAAATAAAATAGAAAAAAAAAAATAATCAAGGTAGTCATACAGAAAAGTCAAAATAATTCCGCCGGGCATTCTTGTGTTAAACCATTTCTACCGAATTTATTGGGTTTTTCGCCCATTTAAAATAGAATTGGTCCATCAAAAGGTATGGTAAACTTTGGTAATTCTAGATGTAGGTATAGTTACCAAATATTATTTGAAAATCTATAAATTTTCATACTCCATCTTTGAATCGTTAAATAAAACCAATTATAATTTTGGAAAGATGTAGCGCGTAAAAGCAAATTAGGTCATTAGATCTATAATTTATTTTAGTTTTGAATACAACAAAAACTTAATTCCTGATACAAAAACCTCATTTTATTTTCTGTTGATAAAAACTACTACAAAATGAAATGATTTTTTATATAAATACGATTCAGTTCTATGTCCCTAAACTCTCCGCTTATCGTCAGTGTATAATTTTTTTTTTACTTTGAAGTCAATTTGTATAAGTAGCTGTATAATATAAATGATTGCATTTTACATTTGATCGCAAATTTGTGCATTTCACCGATACGAAGACTTGCCAGTGTTAGTGTTGCCTATAAGCAATTATTATATGTTATGTATTAGTATCTTATTTAATAGTTACGTATTTATTAGTTATTAACAATATTAGTTATAAGTTTTATTAACGAATAGTGAAAGATTTTTAAAAGTTTTTATATAACATTATTAGTTTTACCTCACATAATGTAAACCCAGAATAATTCCTAGTAGAATGCGTTCGCGGCGAATTTTATATAAGAAAAAACCAAGAAAGTAAACAATTATTACAGATTTGTTATGCCATAAAATGATTCATATTTTATGATCTAGTTTATTGTCAGTGTTCAACTGCGAAATTATTTGAAACCAAATATTAAACGACTTCGTCTGGGAATTCAAAAAGCAATAAAACATCAAAAAACAAGCAATGAAATTACATCAAGTAAAATATTGGCTTTGCAAAGAGATTTAAAAAATGGTATAAGTCATGTATTATATGTCGATGGTATAAGTGGATGTAAAATAGACATTGCATGTATTTCAAAGACACGTTGGCATGGTAGCGGACACTTTAAACTCATCTGGATATACAGTCTACTATTCGGGAACACAGAGTCAAAGTATACATGAGGTTGACCTCTTAGTGTCAAATAAACTAAACAATACAGGTATCGGATACGAAGCAATTGTTGAACGCATGTTTAAAATAAAGTTATACTCAAAGCCATACCCTGTAAACATCATTCAGCTCTATCATATCCACGCATCCACATCTGATGCAGATGACGACACCTTAGAAGAATTCTACAAGACTATCGAAACGACTATAAACAACGTACTAAATAAAGAACAAGTAATCCTAATGGGGGACATTTGGAGCAAAGATTGGAAGCACGATTAATGGTCACCACATTAGGATAACGGCAGGCGAATATGGACTAGGGGTACGCAATGAGAGGGGAGAGCGGCTAATACAGTTTAGCATCGACAACAACTTTACGATAGCTAATTCCGTATTCAAGCAGCACAAGCACATTTTGATCCGTCAACGATGGTGGTCCTCCATCCGAATTCGAAAATAGTACCCTGTACAGATTGTGGCTCTGATCACCAACTTCTTATGTGCACACTGGAGACAAAGCTAAAGGTCTGCAAAAGAAACAAAATTAACTTTTCCCAAACCAACACAAAACAGATGACGTCATTTATAACTGATGTTAATCAACGAATGGGGCTGGGTACTACAAATGATACCGGTATGAACCCAGAAGAAACATGGCGAGTTATCAAGAAAGCAATAATCCAAACGATCCGGAAACTACCAAAAGAAAAGCAGATCAGAAATACACAGGCCTGGTTATTAACAACAACATTACATCTCACAGAAACCAGACGAACCCTCAAGACCTGTGGGTAAAACTAATGTCGGAAACTAGGAACAGTACAGAGGCTGAAAAAGAGATTCAGAACAACAAAGACAAAAACTTGCATTTCATGCACATATGCAGCCGATAACAACAACACAAAAGATCTTTGGGCAACAAAATTGGGAAATAAAAGATCAAGGTGGTAATCTTGCCACAGAGCTTGATAGCATTTTAAACTTCTGGAGAAACTACTATGAGGAACTTTATTCTGATGACATTACTGCTTAAAAAGAACCCAAAACTTATGAAGAACAGGCAGATATTCTAATAGATGAAGTCTGCGCAGCTTTCAAAAAATTAAAATGGGGGCAGGCTTCTGGAGTCGATGGGATACCCACAGAAGTACTAAGGCTGGGGATACATGAGCGGGGACAAGGTCTGATACATCAGCTTTGTCAAGATATATGGAAAACTTGCTCGTGGCCCTCAATAACAAATAATTATCGCCAACAATAACAAATAACTATCGCGGAACCCGTGAGCAAATCTTGAATGTTCGCCAACTTATAGAAAAGGCACGCGAATATTACACCCCAACGTATCTGTGCTTTGTGTACCATGAAAGGCTTCTGATAACGTAAAATAGCCAAAACTCTGGAACGTTCTCCGTGAGATGGGTGTACCAATACATCTTATCTCACTCGCCAGACGATTATACAAGAACAGTACAGTTGTCATTAAAATTGATAATGCCACCTCCAATAAATGTATTATCCAAAAAGGTGTTAGACAGGGCTATTATATAATATCTATAGTGAATATATCATGTGAATTATTCTAGACAACTGGGATGCTGGAATCGGGATTGGTGGAAATATGTTCTCTAATCCCCGATTTGCTGACGACACTGTACTAATTGCCAGTACTGAAGAGCAACTTCTTTCTTTATTACAAAAGCTAGAAAATATTAATCAATATTAGAGAATATTGTAGAACTATCAATAGATATGACACCAGAAGAGTTGGAGGAGAAAAAACTAATTTTCTTGAATTCAATACAGGTTATGTCATCCACATGTTTACAATTAGAAATTGGCACAGAGGACAAACCAGCAATCCAATTTGGCAGAAAGAAAAATTTTAAATATTAACAGCTTCAAACAGCTAACAGCTTCAGTAGTAAACGGATTATTGTATAAACATTTTTCGGGAAACAGCAACAAAATATGGAAGCGATCATGAAGTTATCGCAATTGATGCTTTTATGAAGGAACCCAATTTGCCTGCAGAAAGAACCGCGTGGATTATTTATACATGAAGATATTCCTTATCTGGCTGGTAGCCCAGATGCAGTTATTGATGACAATTCAATAATAGAAATCAAATGTCCATTTAGAGCAAGAAATTTGTCTATAAAACTTGCTGCTATAAAATTAGACTTTTGAAATAACGATATGCATTTAAAAAAGAATTGCTACTACCAGATTCAAGGACTTCACAAAATAAGTAATAGGAATTTGTCGTATTTCTTTACATGGTCTGATATGCACATTGAAAAGGTATTGAAATTAACCAGACTATGTGCGGCAAAATTTATTAACAAGTATAATTTGCTGTTATATATCGTACGAGATAAACAATTTTGGAAAAACAAAATGAAGTCACAGTTAAAAGATTTTTATATGAATTGTTGATCCTAGACATGTTAGAGGCATGGAAATAAGAAATCCATCGAGGGTGGTCAATTAGATTTTTAATTTTTTCTGCTACATGTACGTGCAAATTGTTTAGGATTCATCTCAAGGTAATATAAAAAAGTAATACAGGTATTATAAAAAGAAGTTCAAGATGGTGTTTGATCTAAGTATTTGAATCAAACTACTTTCTTGTTCTTTTTTTACACTTTTTATTAACATGACCGGTTTCGGCTTTGTGGCGATCTTCAAGTGTACTACAATAAAGTTAACATCTATTTAATAAATCTATTGTATAATAGATTTATTAAAAATATGTGCATTTTATTGTAATGTACATCTTTTTACATCTGAAGATGGCTCCAAGTCGAAACCGGTCGTGAGTTTTATTCAAATATATTTATAGCTTTGTAGTTTATATGCGTATATTCTCAAAGTCAATTATTTTCATTTTATTTCAATAATAATAATAAAAAATAATTATTTATATTTCTTAAACTGCTTTGTTATACGTCTTGATTGAGGTTGCGCTAATACAAGAATATATTATAAAATATTTTATTTCCATATAGGCACCACTGGCAATAAAAATATTTCACAAATATACATAATATCGTCTGATGGCTTGTAGCTCCTCTATCATTCTTATACACAATACATGATGTGAGCAAAACAGAGTAGAAATGTTTGGCTGTCTGCTACAGCTTGACTACAAGTGGATACGATTGCTACTTACTCTATCTTCTTCTAAATAATATGTTCTTTTCTAAAATTTGTAGTAGGAATTATAATTGTTTGGGAAATAATGGGGGTAAATTTACCTTAAATGAAATTCAAATATAAGACAAGTACTATACGAAAGACAGAGACGACATTAAATTATTTGTTGTTTCTTGACTCGTACCAAATCTTAAAGCGCGTTCTCGCTGTCTCAAATTTCATCCAGATCGGTCCCACAGGGAAGGAGAAATTTTTGAACATACAGAGGTACGTACGTACTAACAGACACCGAAAACTCGACCCTTCTTTTAATTTTTTGAGCAAGAAACATTTTTTTTAGAAAAATCTTTATATGAAAAATTGTTCTTTATGATCGACCCCCCTTTTGCATTACGTATTAACGGATTGCAGTAATTTCAATACAAGAGACGAACTAAGATGAAATAGAAAACATTGTCAAAAGATGAACCCTATTTCTTTCATATACCTATAAGTATTACATACTTATATGGTATATGAAAGATAAAAATACTAAGACTCATTAAAGACTTAATTGCACATGATTTGTGAGTACTAGATTTATAAGTATTAAAAGTAAGATCAAAAAATTCCCTATAATTATCGAGTTCTGAGACTAGTAGTATTTCGATCTTATGTTCAAAATTGTTTGTTCCTAGGTTTCCCCCGGGAGGTTATTGAACAAGTTAATTGCGATGTATTCGAAAGAATTAATATTTTTTTGTAGTTTAATGTTTGAGTACATATGTCCTTTTCTATTCGTTCCATAAGAATGTATATTGCTCTGGCGCATGTAGGATCCTTGATTTTGTTTAATATACATTAGACATTGAAGTACATATAGACTAGGTAAGGTCAATACACCCAGTTTTTTTTTTAAATAGGTACGTCATGTTTCACGTCCCCTCAAGTCGGCTAAAATGCATATCGCTCGCTTTGGTAATCGGAAGATTCGCACTGACGAATTTTATTTTTTCAGTTTTGTTCTCGTTAATGATGAGACCGTTTGCTGCACACATTGTCTAGTTGATTCGTCGGCCCATATTATAAGTTCCTGATCATTCGATACATATCTTGTGTCATCTAGATATAGAAGACAGCGGACATTTTTGATGCTTATCGGAAGATCATTTATATTTACTATAAATAGTAAGGGTCCCAGTATCGATCCTTGAGGGATTCCGAACGTTAATAGTCTAGGCTTAGATGATTTTCCATTTACTGATATTATTTGACTTCTGCGTGTTAGGAAGGATTGCAGAAATGAAAATGTTGGGTCTCCTATATCATGGTACTCCAATTGTTGTATGAGTTTATTAAGTGACAGTGAGGGAATGCTTTGGTTAAGTTGACAGAGACTGCGTAAAACTTTGTTTTCTTTTCGAGGGATTCTCTGATGTCCATAATGTCTTTTCATCTATGTTATAACAATTATTAAAACGTTTCCTTGCCCGATAGAAATAAAATATTTAAGCCAATATTTATAAAAATGGAACCAATTATATAACATTAAATAATTCTTAAAGAAATCAATATACAAGCAACAAAGAAGAGGCCAGACCGTCTATGATTGTTCAACTGGTTGAACAGATTGAATAGAATCAGTTATGTAATTATTAATCTTACATTTTAATTATCAATTTGATAACATTGTACAAACTTAAATTTTAATAACTGAATTTGTCATAGCGTTATTTTTCAATATTTCAATTCTTCTATATGGTATCATTTGATAAAAATCTTACTTTGGCCGTATTAAACTTAAAAGCATTGTGTTAGTAAAATTTTTTTATAACTGATTTAGCTACAGAACTGATCATAAATTTTGGATGGTGTAAAACAATTTTACGCTTTTGTGCAACTTCAACTAATAGCAACATGTCACCTTAAGCTGATCAAATAATCACCAGTGACTTAAGCACGTACCATTAAACTTCATAAGTTGTAAGTGTTATGTATTATGTGTAGTAGCACCCAAACTTAATATTTGCTCTGTATGAGTTACAAAGTATTGTTTGATGAGAAACAATTTAGGAAAAGAGAAACTAAAGAAATGATTGATAATGAGAATCAATTTAGAGAAGAAATATTACTAGGACAAGAATTATCTTCTCAGGACCAGAAATATATATTAAGAGAAGCAATATTTGTAGATGGCTGATATTCACTGTTTTTAAATAGTTATACCACGGCGCCGGTACCTACAACGTATGTTCCTCCTGGTTATAGTTCTAGTGTTGCAACTCTGGCCCCTCCACTACCTCAACAACAACCGCAGCCACCATTACCACCACATCCACCTTCTAGTGGAGAAACACTTGTTGTTAAACCGCCACCGCCACCTCTATCCGCAGCTAATCTTACAGGAACAGCAGCTGGTGTACGAGATA
This sequence comes from Adranes taylori, assembly GCA_009867245.2. NCBI lineage: Eukaryota > Metazoa > Arthropoda > Insecta > Coleoptera > Staphylinidae > Adranes > Adranes taylori. The sequence goes on from WYDF02263300.1 coordinate 7,837, forward strand.
AAATTCAACAACAGCCTCTAGCGCAGATGTCTGCTACTGCTACAAAAACAAATATTGTGGATGTAAAAGGTAAAATTGAAATTGTTTTAATCCTTTTTTAAATAACATTTTGTCTACTGAATTGAATATATATTTATTATTTTCAAAAATGCTGTGAATCTTTAATTAGGTACGACAGCATCACTCACTGCCAATCAACAGCAACAGGAAGAATTATCTGAAAACGAGAAGAAGTTCATGAGGCAGTTTGCGGAGTGGGAAGCCCAATTTCAAAAATGGAAAGAACAGAATCAAGATCATCCTGATAAATTACAGTATAAGGTAATATTTAGGTTCTGATGTATAATTACATTTTTATCTTATAAACAACGGGAATATAGGAATACGAGAAGAAATGGGAAGCATGGCGTAATCAATTACTTGAAAGGCGCGATCAAATGCGCAAGAAACGTTTGAGTTTACAACAGCAACAACAACAATTACAACAACAACAGTTACAACAGCAACAACAATTGCAACAGGAGCAGCAAACAAAACCTGCACATAATAGTGTTGGCCACACAGCAACAAATAGTAATCTGTCTCAATTGACTCAAGATGGAGGAAGTGCAAAACAGGTTAATCCATTAGTGAATAATGAACCATTGACATTTGATAGCAAGAAATGCATTGCTCCTGGGGAAGTATTGGTGACAAAACCGTCGGAAGTTGGTCTTCAGGAGGGCGGTAAGTTTTTATTTTGATGATTTTGTATTGTTATATATTAAAGTTGTACCTACTGTTTTATAGAAATTTTTTAATTTGGGTGTCGATTTTGCTTAAGAAACTGTACTGGATAATATAAGAAACTGTATAATGTACTTAAGCTTAGTCAAAATATGTTCACCTTTCTCTGCGTGATACCCCATGTGAACGAATTCCGATAACAAAGAAAGGAAAGAAAACTAAATCGTACCCACACGTAACAGTTGAACACGAAAGTGATTCTTCTGTGCTCTGTCTCGGGAGATGGTTTATAATCCTTTTTGCTTTGAGAGAAACATCGTTACAGGACAAATCTTATCTCGATGTGCTCTAAGACTGGTTCTTCACTTCACTCCAAGCAAATTCGCATGATTTCGTTTTTCAACATGATGGTTCGAGCTTTTAATCGAAAAGTTTCGAAATATCGGATTGGTCAGAAGTGGATCCATGATCCTATTTTTAGAGCTTGGCCTACGAAATCTCCCTGATCCACCGTGTGATTTTTTCTTGTGAAGATATATTAAATATCGCGTTTATGTCCCATCGCTACTCATTAATTAATCTTGATGCACTTAAATATTGACTAACAACAGCCATCGACTCAGTGGACCGTGATATCTTGATAGGGCCTGGGAGGAATTCTCTTATCGCAATGAGCTTGCCCGTGCTGCAAATTGTGTGATAGCCACATTGGACACATTTATTTATTGCAATCCAACAGTAATACAATAATAATATATAATTGTAATACTAATTAAAGGGTTACATTATTCTTAAGAAAAGTAATGCAACACAGTCACATATCGAGCGAAGTCTTTAAAATACCAAAAACGAAACTTATTTCATTGTTACAACGTGAGTAAAACGTAAATAGACATATTATTTATGTAATAAAAAATATTACAGTCTATAGACATATTATAGATAGAACACATTATAGAATCTATTACAGACAGAACTATGTATTTAAATGGATTGATTATCCAGATAAATGCCTCCTCATACTTGTGTTTAAAATATCTACGCTACAAAAATACGCTACAAAACCGTATCTGCACATTTTTAATAGAGGTGAGTTATTATGGTGTTCAGTATTAGGTATTTGGTCATAAAACAGCTGAAACGTATGACTCTGCAACCTCGGAAATTTGAAATTTAAATTTGATAATAGTATCGGATCATTGATTTCGTTATAGAATTCTGTTTTTTATGGTATAAGTATCTCAAAATTGTTTTTTTCCTACATATTTATTTATGTAGGCAGAGCACCGGATCAAAGATTAAATTATTATATTCTAGTATTGGACGTACCATTGAGTTGGACACTTTAATACATTGATGTTTTTTAGAATCTCTCCAATTTTGATGACAAACCCATGAGTTTTGTTAGCTTGTTTACATATTTCTCCAATACCAAAAGAATATGTTAGTCTATTATCAAAAATTATTCCTAGGTCTTTTATAGTACATACTCTATCTAGTTTAAAGGTTATTTATAGTGTAGATGGTCCGTGCTAGCCCATTTAGATACGAGTTCAATATTATTTTGTAATATTTTAGAATCTGCAAAATAATTTTGTGTCATCAGTGAATACTAGCTTTTCATAAGATAGGTTTTGTCATTTGAATAAATGTGTGATTTCATTCCATTAATTTCAACAAAATTACGCCTATTAGTTAGGCTATTAGTGTAATTAATGTGTTGGACAGACCAAATGGTTTTAATTTAGTTATGTTTCATATTGTCATCGCAATATGACGCCTTACTAAAAGTCAGTGTAAGGCTAGGCGCCCACGAGCGACTTTTTGTCACGCAACAGTTTCTTTTCTGTCTCCTGCCAAAATTCGTGTGCGCCAACGAATAGGTGACTGTCACGGTGACTTTTTTATGATTTTCAAATTCAATTTAAAGGTTTTAATGAGTCGGACCCCATGATTATTAATAAAAGAAAATTGTCATCTTCGTCTACATCGGTTGAACAGGTGGGATGATTTGATAAAGTAGAAGTAATGGAGTGAGAGGGGTAAAGGAGAAAGAATGGAAGGCGCGGGAATAGTGGGAGTGGAGGGCAGGAGGAGATAAGGGGAGATGTTGAAAGAGAAAGAGGAGAATGGTCTTGGTCTATCCTTTGGAATTGGGAAGATGAAGTTTTATGGCAGTGTGGAATGAAGGAATTTTTTGTTTGTGTATGTATTTTTTTGTTTGTTATTCTTATTTTTATTTAAGAATTTATGACTGTTTTTTAATTTATTTGTTGCTAGGGGTTTGTTTGTTTTGTTAAAGGAATATTTACTTGTTTATGTACTTCCGCTTGTGATGATTTTATAATCTTGTATATATTGTATATTGTTACCTGTATTGTATGTAAATCTGTAAGCGTATGCCAATAAAGGTATCTATCTATCTAGACGAAGACGACAATTTTCTTTTATTAATTTTGAAATTAGTTTAAAAACGGACTTCAACGAGTTTACAGTTATATGCGTTCCTAAATTTCGGAATCTAAATAAATAAATTACTCGGCTCATCCAGTTGGAACGACAGCTAATAACAGATAAATTTTACGAATTTGCAGGAAAAATGGAAAAACTATCCTGACATTCTTTGATTTAAATCTTAAATTTTTTGGACTGAGATGAAATAAAATATGTAACAGAATTAATATACGATTATTTGCATCTTTAAAAAATAACCCCAATCGGGACTTGATCCAGAGTCTCTCAATTTCCGGTCGAGTGTTCTATCCATTTAAACTATTAGGGTGATAATTTCAAAGAACAAACAATCTATGTGCTAAGCGCTCGCAACTGTCGTTTAGGATATGTTTCTATATTTAACAAGACTGGTAGTACGTGACATTGCTGTCAGCTCACTAATCGTGCGTTTTCGAGCAAGGTGGCTCCGCTTGTCTTGATCTTAATATATTAATTTCTTATTTAATGCTTATGTAATCCAGCCGGCTATGAATCAATGAATAAAGTCAATAAGTACAACTTACAACAGTGTATGATTTAATACAATGGATTCGAAATTAATACACGATTATTATTTGCATCTTTGAAAAAATAACCCCAATCGGGACTTGAACCCGAGTCTCTCAATTTCCGGTCGAGTGTTCTATCCATTTAAACTAGCAGGGTGATAATTTCGAAGAACAAACAATCTCTATATGTGCTAAATGCTCGCAACTGTAGTTTACGATATGTTTCTATATTTAACAAGAATTGTAGACCGCGACATTGCTGTCAGCTCACTAATCGTGCTCTTTGGAGCAAGGTGGCTCCGCTTATTATTTGCATCTTTGAAAAAAATAACCCCAACCGGGACTTGATACATTGAGCAGTCACCCGAGTCCCTAGATCGAAAATTGAGAGACCCTGGTTTCTTGTCCTGTTTGGGGTTATTTTCTCAAAGATGCAAATGATAATCGTATATTAATTTCGAATCCATTGTATCAAATTATACACTATTCTAACTTGTACTTATTTTTATTCATTGATTTAACAGAATATAAATATATTTGTTTTAAAAACGTAAAAAACTTAATAAAATACTTTTTAAAAGAACTTCTGAAATCAAGAATAATACCTTTCTAATTGTTTTTTGTTGTACATTTATTCAAATTTATCTTATTAAAATATCATTTTATATAGTTTTTTGAAACATTTTTCTTGCTCAAAATCGGTTAAGCATATTCATTTGCACATACTGATAAAATTATGTATTTTTCTGTAATTTAATTCATTTTATTGTTTATTTAATTTTTTTCATATTATTTTATTTTAATATATTATAAATTTTGGATATCTATTTTGTTGTTTTATTGATACAAATAGCATAAACAATGAAAGAGACATCAAAAATTTGTAATATATTAAAACTAAATAATATGAAAAAAATATAATCACATAAAATGAACGAAATTACCAAATATTAAAAATGGAGAAACTGTATAAAATAATATTTTAATTAGATAAATTTGAATAAATGTACAACGCAAAACAATTAGAAAGGTATTATTGTTGATTTAAAATTAAAAAAATAATGTCAAATTGATGTTATATTATAACTTTGTCATTTTAATATTTCAAATTTTATTTTAAAAAGTGTTGTAACATTCACGGTGCCGTGATTTTATGAAAACTGTCTATTAGTATTTTGGCTTTGATTTGTACAGATATGTAATATTAACTTTATATATTGATGATAACTGTTACTTTAAAAGATGTTAGTAAAAATATAATTGTAATGAATATGGTTATAGCAATTGAACATTGTGATTAAAGTTTATCCAAAGATAGTATAGTTTATAGTATATAGTATATAGTCCAAGTTTATAGTATATAGTCTTTGATTTATCTTGATTAGCTTACCTGTTATTGGTAGGTGTTCCAGTGTTTTCGCTGCGACTATTGGAGAGTTATTCTGGGGCTGTTTTTCTGGCTTGTATTTGGCTGAGCCATTGCTATTAGTTTTTGCTGGTGTTCTTGTCACTGTTTGGTTCAATTAAATCGTACATGGCCATTACTTGTACCATCTAAGGAATTTGAAATGATTAATTGTTGTCAGGTTCAAGTTGTTTTTACTTGAAATTGTTATTCTAAAAATTATACTTTTTATAGTAGAATGTGATTATATTTACCTGTAATATGTTGAGTCTAGGCGATTACCTAGTGTCACAAGTCAGTTAGATTTATCTGACTGGATTCTGGGCTTTAATTTTGGAGATTTGGAGCTTGCAAGTTGCTATTTATTTCGGCCTGGTAGACCATTGAAAACAGCTATTTCGTTGGCGGGTGGTTCCATTTTATTTTTCTAGAGCTGTAGCACATTTTAAGACTGATTTCCGGCATATTTGTTGAAACTTAAAATATAAATAAATAGAAAATTGTGAGGTTAAACGACCCTGGAAGGTTAATTTGGCCGAATCGAAGTGGATACTCACATAGCATGAACTATGTTGATGGTGTGTGGCGTCTTGTGGGTAGATGGGAACTATCTCTGATCAATTTGATTTGTTCATTATTCTAATGAATTCGTGATTTTATTAAGAAATTGTTCTGCCGTAATACTTTCCAGCTTAATGTTGTGTAATAGCATTGTAATTGCTAGATTTGAACATGGGGGTGAGAATTTATTATGGAACGGAATATTACAGGTTGCGACTAGGTCGATAGAGGGCGAAAGGATAATTTTGAGATGGTACGATTGGACTGATTAGTGGGGTGTGGCTTACAGCTAATTTCTGGAAGGCTTTCTTTTCCTTCCGAGATTCAAAGCTGTCAAGAAGCCAAATTGGTTTCAGATTAAAACCTTATTAAATTAATTGAATCATGAGTTATTAAAATATCCAATAATCGTGGGATTGGGGTTTGGGTTTCGTTGAGTCGAAACCAGTGTGATGTTATAGTGCTCTCTTGGTAAGTTAATTGCTTGTGAAGTTTCGGTTTGGTTTTGAGATCGCCATATTGCGCGTTTTTACAGATGAGCCATTAGGAGGCCAATTATCGTCGGAAGTGTTACCGATAAGCATCTCCTGAAACATCTGTTGTGTTCGCGGAATTAAGTACGCTGATCTGGTCAGCGTGGATTTTATCCTTTGAGATTTCACCGTACAGCCACTGGTCATGCCGCGCGTGTACGAGTGAGCTGTCAAAGGCTGGTGCGGAGGATCTCACTCCGTTGGAGCCACGGCCACCTTTACGGTGTTCCATCTGTTTGTGGTTTGGCGATGGATCTGAGCGTTCGTCACTAGACGGTAACAGTGAAAAGCTGTTTCAAGTATTACGTCAGTTTTTTAAAATAATGTTTGAAATCATGAATTAGATGGTTTTTTGCTAACATTATTTTTATTTAAGTGCTTCACACAAATTTATTTACTATTATTATCTTTGGTCCGCGTACATTTAATTGCATTTGCAGATCTGTTTAAATAGGTTTTAATACCGCAATTAGTTAGGGAAATAGGTAGCGTTTTATTATTTTTTTGGTAATTGTTAAATGAAATTAATTTTATATATTTCATTACTTACCGGTTTACGGTAAATTTTGCAGTTACATTTCACTGATTGAATAATATTTAACAAGTTCTTGAATAGTGTTCATTTTGTTTATTTCAAGATTGTTAAATCACCTTTAAGCATTTATTTTCATAACAACATTTAATCACTTATGTCTATGGCTGTTTAGTTGATAATACCAATCCTAACCATAATGGATTGGAAGGAAATGTTTCTATTAACCCTGAGGATATCCTTTGGTGTATTTATGTATGTCTCAATGTTAAACAACGTTTTTATAAATTTTAATATGTAAAACTTTATGAACAGGTTCGGGTGGAATTGCAATATCACCGTAGTATTTCACTAGTTTTAAATTGTTTCTTATTGTTATTTTAAATTGTTTATTAAATTATTTTAAATTGTTTCAATTATTTGTTCTTTTTACAAATTTTATTTGCCGATAGAGTGAATTTACTGTGATAGAATTTATATTGAATAAAACCTTATTAATAAAAAAAATTGGCCCTATATCGTGCTATAATTGATACCGGTATGACACTGGCACTCAACCGGTAAGTGTATTGGAGCCCTGGGTGTTTTAATAACATCGTCTGGATTTGGATACGGCATGGCTAAGATCACGGTATGGCCTCGCTAGCCCTGGAAAACAACCTCATTTTGTAGAACGACCAGATTTGATCCTAATAGGACAAGATTGAGTTACGTTTCAGTGTTTTATTAAGTTTTTTAAATTTTTAGAACAAATATATTAATATTCTAACGAAGGATATAATCATGTTCGAAACGTAAATAAATGTTAAATAGTTAAATATTTTATTCTGAGAAATATTGCCATTTATTATGATTATAACCTTCACCCATGTGCGTTTGTGGAAGTGACAGTTTTGTCACGTAGAAGTTGCCTGGCCAAGTAACAAAACGGCGAAGTCACTCTAGTGTCACGTCGCCTTGTGTGTTCATCTCGTAATAACTCATAGTGAAGAGTGACCGATTGTTACGTGACAAAAGTCACTCGTGCGCTCATAGGCTAAATGGTTTGTACTTCATAACCCTCATCCAATGCACTTGAAACATATTGTACAAATCTACTTAAGATTGTTTGCTTAATTTACATTTTCGATATCTGTGTTTGTCGTTTGGCAGTTGCTTATCTATTGGATAATATAAAGTCAGTAAGCAGTATTCCAAAGATTTTAGGAAAATTACAGATAATACTAATAGGTCTGAAATTTACTATCTTAAGTGAGCTGCCATTTTAATACACATGTGTGACTAGTGTGTTTTTCCAACAATCGGAATTATACCCATTTTCAAACAGATCATAAATTATTTTCAGTGGTTTCGCGAACACTTCTTTGCAGTCTTATCAGAAATTATTGAATTTTGTCCGAACCACATAAAATTCTATGTTTTAATTGCATTTATTATGTTTTCTTCACATGTATGATAGGAAATAAAAGTTTTTTTTGAGCAGAATATTGTGACTTAACTGTAGTTTTGTATAACTTTTCTTTAATAAAAGATTGCGTACTTAAATCGCTTCATTAATTTTGAATAACCCTTAATGTTTGTGCGTACGTATGTTAAATGTGTAGGTTGAGTGATACTTCTGTCCTAATTGGTACGAAATATGAATTGTGTTAGATGTTAGTTATACCATCGATTTAATTAACTATAATTATGTAATACAGTAGACACGGATGCAGAAGATGCCGCCACCGGTGAAGGTTTTTTAAAAACAAGTGGAGACAATTCTGGTTCGGGTGGTATTCCAGGATTGGATTTGGTTAAAGATGATGGTTCCGCAGAAAACCAAGACGATGATGAGGAAAAGGCTGAGGTAAATATGATAGCGGAATAGACTAAAAGTTCCAAATAATCTTTAATTTATTTGGAATTTTTAATATCCAAATTACTTGATCCAGATAAGATACCCGATGTTTGAATGAATTTCAGCAATCTGCTGGTAACTCACGGCAATCTGCGCCAACTGCTTCCGTTGCACCGGAAGCAATCGATGCCATTTCAAAGAATTTGAATACAATTCTGGGCGATCGGAAATTACTTGATATAATTAGTGCTGCGAGTGGCGTTCAACCAAATCAACCTGTTCAAGGTTCAGTTACATCAAATGTTTCGGCCCAACATCAGATTGGAGGAGGCATTGCAAATACTCAATCAGTATCTGTAAGTTTTTTTCTTTTTATTTTCCTTTTTGACTAACATCATTTATACAAGTTATTTTTAAAAATATTCATATTATTAAATATTTTTTTAATATTTGGCAATTAAACAGTTTCACGTTTTGCATTATGAACTTGTCTATTGCAGATTCTATCGTTTGCAAAAAGCTTTTCCTTATCCGTTTTTTGATCGCTTTTAATTTTATTTTTACCATTAGATGTTGTTGAGAAATCTAATTTATTTGGACAATGTAATTTGTTTTAAAGTTACATCGGCACTTGGATTTGTTATTGCGGATGTCACTACATATATACTTTTAGGTATACAGATGAGATATTTAATGTCACTTTCTGATTTATCTGCGGGAGATTTCAAGGTATAGAGATGTTTATTTGGAATGTCAAAAAGAGTAGTTGTACTTATTTCCAATTTTCTTTCCATACTGAATTGAACAAATCTCTTTCCATGATCATTTCTTCTTCTTACTCTAAAGTTACCAACAATTTTACCGTTTGTATTTTTTGTTTGACTTCTGGTTTAAAGGTGCCTAATAAAATATTGATATCTTGATTTTTAGTAAGGTCTTATTTTCTTATAATCGCGACTGAAAATGAAACTTAAATTGTACTTATTAATTTGACTAAATGATTTTTCTGATAAAGACGAAAAGTAGTAAATTTACCACTTCTTCGATAATTCCATTATACCAGCCGAATTAGATAACTTCGACATAAAAATTTGAGTCTAATGCAACAAATCTACAGTGAGAAAAAATTATATTTCCACTGTGTAATACACTCACTGCGAATTAATTAAAACGAGATGAACTAAATATGAAAATCATATTCTAGCAGGCATTTTTCTATTAAATTAATATTCAATTAAGCTTTTGTAAGAAGCTGTGAAAAATTTTCTACCCCGAAAAGATAGTGATCATGCTACAGCTAATTTAAATCCAGTCATACGAACAAAGTAAAAGAATATAGGTGTGAGAGTATCTGAATTATTAGATATTTACTATTATAATTCAGTTAAAGGCACAATTTTAAATTCAACTTTCAATCGCGTTTATAGTAAAATAAAAATGCATATGAAGAAAAAATTATAACAAAATACTGACCTTCGTAAACTGTATAACGATTTCTTACGGACCAATAAGTAAAATTTTAAATTTACTTAATTTTTCTCGAGGTTAGTAAATTTTACTAACCTCGTAAATTTCACTTAAGTCGTTAATTATTCTTAAGTGGCCATGTGAGTTTCGATCTTAGGAACCACCCAAATTGTTTTATAATTTATAATAAGCAATTTGCGTGGTTTCTTTAATGCAGCTATATTTTCAGTCCTTGCCAGCTGCAGCAGCACCAACACCTGCACCAATTTCTGCATATGGTGGAGTCTGTATGGCACCTTATATTGGTGCGTCACCTGCGCGATTTCAACAGCAACCATCTTTACAATCGGCTATGCCAGTGGGAACGTCTCCATATGGCGTTCCACCACCTTATTTAAGTGCTGGTGGTGTTCATCAACCAATGCAACAACCAGGATTACCTAAAGGTGGATATCAATCACTTTCTGGGGGCGTTTATAATCAACAATGGGTGAGAGATAAATAATTATTTTTGAAGTATTTCATTTTAAAGAGCATTTTCTTTAAGAAAACATATTGATTCTTATTAAAAAACTTGGTTTAATAAATTTTTATCTAATTTCCAGCTGAAACTATATAAAAATAATGTATGTTGTGACAATATGTATATGGTTTCATATTTTGTACTTGTACATTGGAAGTTAATTAGAAGAGTTGTTGAAGAAACGTTTTATCGCAATGTTATTAGAATACAATGAACACTCCTCCGCCCGGTTATCCTGCACTAGCGCCTACTACCAATTTGACTCAACAGCTATCTTTACAGCCGCCTCCACCTCCGGCCTCAGATTCCGAATCTGAACAATTTATGCGCGCTGGGCAAGCCATGTCAACGAATAAACAACAACCAGGGAGTATAAAGAATGATTGGAATAATCCGATAACGACGTCCAATCAGAATCAAAACAGGAACGTCTCGTCTAAATGGAATTCGATGTCTAACACTGAAAATAACTCTGCACCCACCGTAAGTGTGGTTTGTTATTATTTGACGGTTTAAATAATGTG
>WYDF02263311.1:0-18949 GCA_009867245.2 Adranes taylori
GAATCCAAATGGGCGAAGAAAGCGAGGAAGACCACGGAGGAGCTGGAGAGAAGGAATAGACAGCGAAATGAAAATTATGGGCCTGTATGTCGATTTATGGGCGAACAGAAACGAATGGAGATTGGGCATCGGAAGACGGCGGACGTTATAAACCGATTATACTTTTTTAAATTAATAAATGTTACAAGATATGTGTTCTAATCGCAATTAAGTTAACCGCAAATAATTTACAATAAATTTTAAAAAAAATACATTAATTTACCAATGAAATTTATAAATTATATGTATTAGCCCGACATTTAAAACCGCCCAAATTTGAAGTCATAAGTATACTAACCTCAACTAACTTATCGCATATAATTAAGAATATAAGAAAAATATGTATCAATTAGCACATTTGGTACCGCCCACTTTGTAAGACAAAAGTGTTCTAACTGCAATCAAATTAACAGCATATATTTAACATTGAACTCTATACAATATACGTTATAATTAGTGCCTATAATATTGCCATTTTCTAAATCTGTGCATTTATTATCGCCTATTATTCAAGAGATAAGTGTTCTAATCGCAATCAAGTTGACCGCATACAATTAATTATAAAATTAATAAAAGATATGTATTAATCTCACATTTAATACCGCCCACTATTCAAGTCATAAGTATTCTAACCACAAACTTAGTGCATATAATAAAATTTATAAAAAAATATTTATTAATCAGCACAAATTTAGACAAAAGTGTTCTAACCGCAATCAAGTTAACAGCATAGAATTACCAATGGAATTTATAAAATATGTGTATTAATTTGCGCATTTAGTACCGCCCATGTTGTAAGAAATAAATGTTCTAACTGATATTCAATTAAAAGCATATATTTAACAAAAAAATCTATAAATAGGTGTAATAATCTGCACATTTATTACCGCCCATTATGCAAGACATAAGTGTTCCAATCAAGCTGCAAATAATTAATTAAATTTGTAATAAATCTGTATTAATCTCACATTTAATACCATCCACTTTTCAAATCGAAAGTCAAGTTAATGCATGTAATTTACATAGAAATTTATAACAAAAGATTTATTAATCAACACATTTATTACCGCCCACTTCACGAAACAAAAGTGTTCGAACCGAAATCGCCCATTTTGAAAAAATAAGTGTTCTAACCGCATATAATTAACAATTCAAGTCGTAAGTGATCTAACAACAAAATAGTTAGTGCATATAAACAACAATAAAATTAATAGAAAAAAATATGTATTATCCACCCGAGTTTACATCTCCCACTGTGTAAGACAAAAATTTTCTAAACGCAATCAAGTTAACAGCATATATTTAGCAATGAACTTTATAAAAAATATATATTAATTTGCGCATTTAATACCGCCCTTTTTGTAAGAAATAAATGTTCTAACTGAAATTCTGTTAACAGCATTTATTTAACAAAAAAATCTGTAAATAAGGGTCATAATCTACGCATTTATTACCGCCCATTATATACGATGTAAGTGTTCCTACCGCAATTACGTTAATTGCATATTCTTGATACAATTTATAATAAATATGTATTAATCTCACATTTAATACTACTTAGTTTTCAAATCGTAAGTCAAGTTAATGAATGCAATTTACAATAAAATTTATAAAAAAATATGTATTAATCAGCACATTTTATAGGCGGCTGAAAATTTGCTGATTTTTACAAGTTTTTTTTTTTAATTTCGTTGTTAATTACATGCATTATCTTGATTGCGGTTAGACACTTACTACTAGCAAAGTGTGTGATAATAAATGTAAAATTAATACATATTTTGTATAAATTTATTTGCTAATTAAATGACGTTAACTTGATTGAGATTAATTGTTATGCTGCTAACAGAATTTCAGTTAGAACATTTATTTGTTACAAAATGGGCGGTATTAAATGCGCAAATTAATACATATATTTATTTTATAATATACGGATTTGATTGGATTTAGTTTAAAAAATAACATAATAAACTTGTTATGGCGCTTGTGAGAACAAACCATTCTTTATACTGCGAATAAGCTTGCTGTTAAAAGTCTGGTTTGAATATCAATAGAGAATTATCCTGATTGAAGAGTGTGAATAGCTTACTCGTGGTTAATCAGACAAAGCTCAAAATACGCCTTGCCTAAAATTGGCTTGGATCTGGCTTTTTATTTGAAACCACAGATTTTTAGCGTCCAGCTTCGTCGGCAGTAGTTCAGGATGTTGACGGCGGCAACTAGGCAGTGCTTAGCCGAAATTACTGCAAAAATCGTTAGAATCGAAAAATCGTTAGAAATCGTTAGATAATTTTCATTCAATCGGAGGCGCTTTTTTAACCGTTGCAAATTATAAAGAACAATATCGCATAATCTCCCTGTCAAGGTTCTAGCATTTTATGATTCCATGGTAGGAAGCCCTCCAATCTACTTTAACTATCGGTGTTCCCCTCCAAAGTCGCTTTGCTCCGTTAAGTCGTTAATGACCGTTAAGTCATAAAATTGTTATATGAGCCCGGAAGCTTTAATATGTCAAAAGAAAACCATTAAGAATTTTTTGTTCAAACTTGGATATCATAAAGCTTATATGATTAATGATTTATTTATATAATTTGTTTATAGCAGCGAATTAGAAAATCACATATGTCAATGTCTCTTCTTAGGATTCATTAAGCGATGATTATTATAGAATGTATAGCTCAATTACGAATTCATAAACAGAAAATAAAGTGAATGTCCGACATATTATAAACCTAAAAACAATTTATTTGTTTTCAACATTTGGCGGCCCGTGGGTGATAACAAATGAATGAACAATGAAATTAAAGAAAAATTGAAAAGAGAAAAATAAAAGAGAAATAATTCTTGTAGATAAGAAATAAGTGTTCTAACCGCAATTTAATAGAATATACTTTGTAATGAAATTTATAAATAAATGTACTATTCTGCGCATTTATGGAAGTAACGTTCGGATTTATGCAGTTTGAGTAAAATAGAAGAATAGAAGAACTGATTGAGTCTAATTTACATATTTACAATTGATTTTAATTTGAAATAATATTATATCATTATAGTTACATGTTATCATTTAATAATCATTGAAATTGAATGAATACGTAATGGTGACTTAATGTCGAATGAATCAATAATCTCTCTACAAGCTTTCTTAATAATATATATATATATATATATATCTATATATATATATATATATAAGTTTTAAGTTTGCACATCACTTAAGTTGAAAACATGTTAATTTTTTATTTGCGAAAAGTGTCATTAATGTTATGTAAATCGTACATCAAATATTCCACAATATATTTTAGTCACTAATTATCACCTTGGATTATGTCTTATTAATACAATGTTATTTAAAGTTTCTTCACAATTAGCATACGCGTATGTTTATTATAAAACATTATTATATATAAGTAGTCCTCGAATACTACCACATTATTATCGCCGATTATACAAGACATAAGTGTTCAAATCGCCATCAAGTTAAACGTAATGCAAGTAATTAACAATGAAATGTATAAAAAAAAATGTATTAATCAGCACATTTTCTACCGTTCACTTTGCAAGACAAAAGTATTGTAGCCGCAATATAACACCATATATTTAGCCATGAAATTTCTAAAATAAATTAACTAATCAGCGCCAATCAAGTTAATAACTAATACTTAACAGTAAAATTCAGAACTTAATGTCGCTTTGTTTGCAAGACGTAAGTGTTCTAACCGCAATCAAATTAATCGCATCTAATTAAACATAATAATAATAAATATGTATTAATCTCACGTTTAATAAATCCCTCTTTCAAGCCATAAGTGTTCTAACCGCAATCAAATTAATGCATATATTTAACAATAAATTTATAAATAAATGTATTTATTAGCACATTTAATACCTCCAGTTTGTAAGAGATAAGTGTACTAACCCTAATAATGTTAACCGTACATAGTTAACAATAATATTTATAAAATATATGTATTAATCTCAAATTTAAGACCGCCCACTTTTCAAGCCATAAGTATTCTAACCGCAATTAAGTTAATGCATAATTATCAATGAAATTTATTTAAAAAAAGTATTAATTAATACATTTAATACCGCCCATTTTGCAAGATATAAGCGTTCTAACAGTCATCAAGTTCACCGGATATATTTAACAATGAAATTTATAAACAGACATGTATTAATGAGCACATTTAATATAATTTACATATTAAGTCCCAGATAATTCACCAATATTCAACTATAGTTAACCTAATACTGCACCATATCTTACAGTTTTTACATAAATTAGGTTTATTTCGAGTTTTTATAATAAGTATTCTAACTGCAGTGAAGTTAATGCATGTAATTAATAATGAAATTATTTAAAAAAAATACTATAGTTGATAAAAAAATGTATTAATTAGCAAATTTAATACCGCCCATTTTGCAAGACAAGACATAAGAAATGTATTAATCAGCACATTTTATATAATGTAAATATTAATTTCCTCTTTAATTCACCAATATTTAACCATTGTTAACCGGATACCGCACCTACCTTAAAGTTTTTACATAAATTACGTGTATAAATATTTCGGTTTGTTTAAGTAGAGCATAATCAAACAGCATAAAATGCCGATCTAATGTCGTTCTTTTGTACTATCATTCATTAAGATGGTATATTACCATAGTATGCTACTAGATGGTTTTTTATGATAATTTCTATCATAATTGTCTATAATTATTACTTTTTTTGTTATTTCAATCCTCCCCGGTTCCCCTGTACTTCTATTGCTATGTTTTCTTTCTTTTTCATCTCATCAACTTTTCTTCCTCCATGTTTGTTGCCGTAATCATCTCCTCCCCCTTCAATTTTACATTTGCCTATCCCTTCTCTTATCAGTTTTCTTTATTGTCAGACCTGTCATTAGCATCTCCTCTCCTATCTTCTCTGTACTTATCATCCCTTTTTACCAGTGTCCCCTTCTCGTCACTCCACGTCCACCTTACCTCTCCTACAAAAACCCTCCGCTATCCGACCTTCGCTCTCCTCCCTGACAAACTCATCTCCTTTTCCATGTCACTAATCTCCTTTTGCACCTTCCTCTCAAGCCTTCTTAGGTCATCACTTACAACCTTGTTTCTTTTAACATGCTTTTTCTATCAGTAATTTCCATTTTGTCCTCCCCCTTTCTAAATTTGATAATTATCGCTCTCTTTCACATTCCATTTATATCCCTCTTGCCTATCCTGAATACATCCAATATCTCAAACGCACTTGTGGTAACATCAAGAAGTAACAAAAAAATTATATACGTGCTTCTCCTGTTGTGCAAGCCTACAGATAGGCATATCAATGTCGATACCATACTGTATATGGTACATGTACCGCATTGTCATGTAATAACAGTGGAATTATGTGTTAGTAAATTTTTTTTAATTGATGATATTTTTCTTACCTGTTAACGTCGGACAGCTTATCACACAAATAACTTAAAACAGCTAATAGTTAATATCGATGGAAGATGGAAGGGGAGGTCCAATTTGTGCCTGCAATTCACTGTTTAACTTTGCATTTCGGAATATGTATTCCGGAATATGGATCAATTTTCCAAATTACTTTACCTGTTGTGAAAAATGCTAACTTACTTAATTCCTTTCGCTCTTATCCAGAGTTTACAGCTTCGACAAAGTTCTTCCAGTGCACTCTATTTCTAGCGAGGACCTTCCGCTCCGCAAAGGTGTTTCCTTCCTTCTTTGCCTTTTCATCTTCAGTCCTTCTACATGATGGTCTTCTACGTTTCATTTTTCCCTGCGGATATGAGCAATCCATCTCCATTTTCTTCTCTTGATTTGTGGAAATCCCTCTTTACCTCCAGAATGAATAGAGCTAAATAAAGGCGTTACTTGCCTTCAGGATTTATCCTCCCAAGGTACGTGAACTCTTCTACATTTCAGATATCCTTCATTCTCAGTGTTATTACATCTCTTGCATTTATCTTCATAATCTTTGTCTTGGAGAAGTTTTCTTTCAGGCCCACCATCTTGGCTTCGCACTAGCGGCCTTGGAGTTACTTTTTCATATTAAGATAGTTCTGTGAGAGTAGGCAGATATCATCTGCAAAATCTAGATCTTCCTGTAGTTTAGTCAGCTTCAACTGTATGAATCTCTTTTTTCCAACCGTGACTTTTCTCATCACCTCATCCAGAACCAATAGCAGGATTGCCAAACTTCTGACTTGACTGCGAATGGTTCCGTGATTTTCCCCTCATGGATGATATTGTATTTGTAGTTGTTGTATGTTTCTTTAATTACTTTTGTTATCTTCTTCGGTATCCCGTATTTGTGGAAGGTTTTCCTAATTGAAGGCCTTTTCGAAATCAGTGAACTGAAATTGAAGGCTACTGATAAATTCGTTTCACTATTCAATAATAATATGAGGCGTCTCAATTAAGTCGGTACCAGAACGATGACTTCTAAACCCTGCTTGCCCCGTCCTTATTTGTGATTCCACTTGCGCTTTGATTCTGTTAAGTATCAGCCGCATCAACACTTTACTTGGAATTGTTTGTAGGGATTCTTCTCCAAATATGAGACTTAGTGGTGTTCCCTTTCTTGGGTAATTTGATGAATAGTCCCTTTCTCCATTCCTGTGCCAAGTTATCTTTGCTCCAAACCTTTTTAAAGAGAGGGTATCACAGATCAGTGGCGGTGTTTAGGTCAATTGACAGGAGCTCTGGTGATATATTATCTGCGCCAGGATGGTGATATATTGTCTGCGCCAGGATGGTGATATATTGTCTGCGCCAGGAGCCTTTCCATTTTTCAGTTAGTTGATCGGTGTCTCGATCTCCTCCTTGGAGGGTGGGTTCGAGTTAATAAAAAATGCTAACTTGGTGCAAAAGATAACAAAATCTGACGTACAATGATTTTTTTAGTTATAGAGATGATCCTTGAGGATTTGTCTTATTTCTTGTATCTCGTAGGAATATCACCAGATGCATAACTCATAGCTATTTACTATGTGAAAATTCATTAAATCCATTTGCATTATTATAAGTTATTAACAATATAAAGTATTAACAAATTAAAATTGTTAAAGGTAACAGCTACGGTTTCGATGTCATTCGAATATCCGAACTGCTCCGAGCGCAATCTAGTAATGAAACAGATCGTGGACGAGTAATCAAAGAAAACATTGATAAACGTCGTGGAGCTGTACCAGATAGTATAGTGTTAGATTTAATCAAGGAGGAAATGTTGGCACGTTCTAGTTTTACAACAGGCTACGTTTTGAAAGGTTTTCCGAAGAATCCAAAGCAAGCCACAATGTTCGTAAAGGTTATTTATTGCATCACATATGAGAATTGCTTTTGTATAAAATAGATTTTAGAAAACAATGCGATAACTTTATGACTCCCTACCCCATTATAAATAATTTTTGGTTCTAGTACATGTAATTAAATTTATTCCCACTTCCGCGTTCTATTTAAATCCGGATAATATTTTACAGGAAATTGGTGATGTTGATATAATTATTCTACTTCAAATGAAAATGGCGAAGGAGAAAAAGGTCAAAAGTGTAAGTACAGTTGGGAAGAAAAAGCAAAAAGAAGTGGTGAGCGAAAAATTTCAGGCGTTCAGTTTTCGTTCAACAGGATTAAAAAACTACGAACATAAACTTGAAAAATTTCAAACGGCAAAAAGAACCACTGATGAAATATTTGCTAGGATCGAATCGGCAATTAATATCCGTTTAAATATGATTGAAGAGAATAGGTAATATTTTAACGGAAAATTTGTTTAAAACGATTTTATTAAATTACAAAATAAAAAAATTCTTAATCCAAACGTTAGTTACTCTTATAATAATTCATGCTATAATTAAAGGGAAACAAAAATAAATAATTGAATAAATAAATGCTATAAAAAAATATATGAAACGCTCAATAATAAACTATTCAAATTATACATAACGGCAATCACTTGAAATGCAATAACTAACACTACAAACTAATAATATTAGCACCAAACAAGAGAATACTATTAAACAAATGACAAAAACATAACCTAAAAGTATAAACAATGATACATGAGAAACATCATAGCATGCATAAACTAAAATAGCAAACAAACTTAGAAAATTGAAAAAGAAAGTCATGGGCATAATTATTATAGACACAACGAAAATATAAGAAAACAAAATATGAAATATAATACATAACCTCAATTAAAACTAAAATTAATAATCATAAAAATTATTACTTTATTCAAAACACGCTACCCACATTAGGCAAAAAATCTTAAACATTATTCCCTCTTCTGATTACTTTTCGTCCCGCCTAGAAGGAAGAAAGGATCTTTTTCTAATCCTACTCATTCATTTATTCCCTACCTCAACAATCTCCTTCATCGTTCCTCTACCATTTACTCTGCCACCCACACGCATCCTTATATTCCCCGCTACTCTTCTTACCTCCTCTATTCTTCTCTCTTACAAGGATTAGGCAATCATTTCCTTTGTTTCATCTACTTTATACTCTTCCCTCTTTCTTCGCTCCTTAAAAATTCTTTCCATTATCCTTATACCTTTTATTCCTCCTCTCAAACACACTCTTGCATTACCCTGCAAACATCTTTCTTCGTCACTCTAATTCATTCTCGTATATGCATTCACCCAATGCTCCCACCTTTTTTCATCTCTTCCACATATCCTCTCACTCTAATCGAGGCAATACCTCTTTCTCCTTTCCTCACCCCAAAAACTAAAAGCTCGTAATATTAAAACTTGAAACCGCCAAATACAATATTATGGAAAATATTACCAATATTAAAGACAAATATCATTATACAATTATAAGAAATATATCACTGATTGTAATTTAAGGATTTATAATATATAAAACAATATTAGCATTTGTTTATTTGTAAGAATTGTAAACATTTAGAAATATCTCGGACGCTGGCATTAATAAATCTGGATTAAATTTTTGCAGCAACGCACTTCAGACGTTTATATATCAGCTTTTAATTACCAACCGCAAAATTGGCTTGCGCGCCATCGCGCGCCCGTTCAAAAGTTAAAAGCTTTGAGATTAATAAGTTTACAAAATTTTGTTAAAACACAAGATGTTCGGCCCGGTAATATGATTAAATCATATTAGAATGTATTTAGATAAGCATTTATATTCATCTCTTGAGATTTGTGTTAATAAAATCCAAAAAGCATTTGTCCTAAATGAGACGTTTCATAATTTATATAAATTGGACAGTCCATAATACAAAGGAATAATTTGTTAATAGCTTTTTACAGAATGAAGTATGCTTACTGGTTACTATAGGTTAAGAAAAACTTTTAAGAAAGAAGAAAAACCAAGAATTTAATTAACGTACATCAACATGTTTCAAGAGTACCTATAGTAACATGTACTGTAGATAACAAACACGGGAATTCTCGGTAGCCCATACAATGGTTTTTATAACAGCCTCAAAGTAAAAGGAGACAAATGAATAAAACAATTAAATAATTAATTCTACAAGGTCTATATGACTTTGATTAGTAATTCTTTCGCGCTATACATAACGAGATGTTAGAAATATATAAACACCTACAGATTTGCGTCATGCATGGTCATATATTAAAGCAAAAAAAAGACATGTATGTCCAAATAATCGAAATATTTTATGGATTTCCTGACACGTGCGTCTATTTTGTGTCTCAAATATTTATTCACACAGTTACCTAACCTAAATACAATTACATATGTATGTATAACGCTCATTGCGAATTTTAAAAAGAGATTTTCTTATCTCGTAACGGGGTTCTTTTTTAATTGCTTTTTTCCAACCGAAAATTTTTATGGCGTAACAAACTTTCTCATTGAGTTCAAAATCCGTTGCTATTTTGAACTCTTGTTCATGTAAAACCCACCACTATTTTCAGAATATGAGTTTACGTACACCAAAAGTTCAAACAAAAGGTTCACACAGTCAAATAGTGTGAACCTTTTGTCATAGGTTCGCATGAGAAACCTGGCGTCATAGGAGTTAATGGAGAAGTCACGATCAACTAGTCAACATCACCAACGAGCTAACGTCAGCAACGAATCAACTTCGCCAATCTAAGCAACCAATTCGTCATGCCACGCGACGATGCATTTCCTTTCTACATCTCCGATTCCACGCGCTGACTGAGTGATTCCTTCATCATCATCATCAACAGCAAATCCGCGCCACGCCAATCGAATCCTGTCCGCACCATCGTCAAAGCATTCGAACGTTCAGAAGAACAATTACAATAACTATAATTTCATACGTAGTTCGCTATTATTTTATTTTTGCCAACTGGCCCGTTATACTGCCGAGTGGAAATTTGTACACGACATGGAATTAGGCTAGTTTCCGTGAAAACTCTGTTGGTCGTAAAAACTTCATTGGGGATCGGAAAATGTTACAAAAAGTATAATTTTTAACTATGGTTGAACAGAGGTACTTTTTATTAATCAAGGTTTTAGAATGTGGGCGTAGTGTTAAAGAATTATATCTCACTTTAATATTTATTCATGTTGGTATCAATCAGACACTATACTCACGATTTGTTAATTATGAGACCCTTGTGTATTTGAAACCGTTGAGCGGCTTCAGAGTAACAAGATCGATCCTTTAGGAATTAAACCATTAAATCACTGCGTAATACAATATGAAATTAACACTAGATAAAAATAAAATTTATAAAGAAATAAAACCACCAATCAGTTTTAAAATTTTATTATCAATCAAGAAATTATTAGCACAATGCTTCACATGAATTTAAGTGCGATAAATAATGGTTCAATACATCCTAAACATTTAAAACTAAATTCATAACTCTAGTGTGATTAAAGATAGATAAGAATAAATGTTTATTTACAAAAAAAAATTATTAGCAATGTTGACTACCTTATTTTAAGCTCGATAAAATCGTTATACACACAATACAATTTTTCGCAAAATTGCCTTATTAAAAAATATCGATTGTGCAATAATCAAATGTAACTATAACTCGTTATTTCAATTCTTTAAATGAATTTATCTTTATACCTTAATAAGTGAAATAATTTATTACTGATTGATTACGAATATTTCTTTAGTCTGATTTAAAAGATCAAATAATGTTTGACTTACGTGTTTCTATTATACTAAACTGATTATATTTGTCTGTCGCATAATTGCAAGCGACTAAATTAATACATGAGCATGATTACTTTCTTTGCTTGTGTTTTAATAAGTACTGAGAACTAGGAGCTGTTGTACAGATTGCTAAGCATTTTTATGAAACAAGGTGTCGTGAAGTATTTAAATTAAGATTTGAAAATTAAAACAAGAACTGCTGAAGCGGGCTAAAGGCCGATCTATATATGTTATCCTAGAAACCGCTCGCAGGCGGGGTTCTCGAGAAAGGATCCTCTGTGCATACCAAACACTTGCTGCGATAATAATCGTTCTTCATTTAACTAGTTTACTGTTTATATCCCTCTTGATTTAAAGGTCTAGAATCAAACCGAATGGTTCCGGAGAGTAGCGACTGTGCATCGCTAATGGACAGGAGATGAAGGAACTGCCTGCTATGAAACTGCAATCGACGAACATTACGTAGATTCGAACGACTAGCCCCTAAGGCACTTATGGGAGACGCCCGAACGTTTAGCTGTCTATTAAATGAGGCGTCCGATATGTAAATGTATACAGTAGAACTTCATTTACTGTATTTATTTATTCGAGCCTACATTTGGTTGAATATTTATTTAATTAATTATAACTTTGACATTGAAGTCTTCACTATTTTATTTGCGTAGCCATTTCTGTCGTTACATATGCCCCCCTCCTGATCAATTCTGGGCCCTCAGAATTCAGAAGACTGAAATGGCATAATGATAGAAATGCATTCCGATCCAAATAGAGAAACTTTTTGCATTATAACACTATATTAGCGTAACCGACAGATGATCAGTTGAAAGTGAAACTGTCATTCATCTATACATTAGTATTGTTTGATACAATAATAGTACTTTGACTAAACAAACTCATCGCACAATATTTTATAAAATGATTTCACATAATGGTGAAAATATTTTTATGTGCATAATTATGATCCTTTAAATTTTATACTACAGATTCACAACAATATAATTGACAACAATATAGCATAAACATATAAATAAGAAGCGCAGATTTATTCCAACGCTTGTATTATAAAATGTATTACACGATTTATTTCGATTCCTTGTACAATTTTTGGTATATTATACTCGTTAGTACCACAATAATATGTGTTCAAAATAAATGATGTGAGGAACAGCCAAATCTAGGTTCAACTATTGCCAATCGTAGACATTTTACACGTATCATACTCGTAACTTTCTAACATAAATCGACCTTTATACTTCATGCTTTGAGCAAAATTGAATTGAACAAAATTCATTATTAGTTGTTATGCCTTTTCCAAGTTTACGTATTAAAAATATAAGTACATATAAATTGTGTCTCAAAGTTGTACATCGAGTCTTAAAAAAAACAAATTGTTTATTGCACTAATTGGAGAAGTTTTAGTGAATAGACGTAATAAAAAATTTCGTTTTACTTCTCTATTTTACTGCTTCCTTCGGATCAAATTTGAACGGACATCAACAAAATCCTAAGGATAAGTCGTCACTCGTAAGAGAATATAAAAACGAATATTCTAATCTATAAAAGCAAAGAGTTGTTTTATAGAGTAGCAGTAAAAAATTTTTTTTGTGCTGATTATACCGGATTTCATTGTATAAAACATTAGAGTATAGATTTTCGAGAAAGTGCGAAGGAACAAAAAAGAATTAAAAGTGGCGAAATAAAAAACGTAAGAAGTTTATAGTGGAATTAACAATCAATAAGAGATACCAAAACATATTGGTAATTTAGTATATAAACATTTAAACTGATCTGGTACGCATTAAGTAATTTAAGTAGAGCAAATTTTTGGATTATTTACAAACGAGTCTAGAAGTTTAATGTTTTTTCAGTTCAATGGCTTATGTGCAATTATATTGGAGTACCGGGCCCGCTCGATCTGCTTTGTGGCAGGCTAGTCTGCATTTCTGGATTTGGAGAAGCTAATTGTTCAATTAGTTGACCTCTTCATTCTTTGGCTAGTTCAAATATCGATGGTGCTTTCAGCCCTTCTTTTATTTCCGAAATTCTTATATGCTAGGATGCACCTAGTACTTTGCTGAGAAGTTTCTTATGGTTTATTAAGACCCTTTCTTTTGGGTTGTCCGAACTTTTGATCCATAGCTCACAAGCTATCGACCAAAAGTTCTTGTGGCTTCAGTAATTGTGGCCAGTAATTGTGGCGTTAACACACAATTCATAATTTTTTACCTTGCTTTTATTGTCATGTCAGAGTCGAACTTCAATATTGAATATAACTTATTTGTTGTTTTTGAAATCACTGCTGCTCAACGTTTGATGTGAGATCTCCAATCTCATTTCTGATCAAACGTCCAATCAATTTCCAAGGTACTTTGTGCTCCGTTTGGGCTTAATTTTTTTATTCATAAATGTTATAGTCCTTTCAATGCATTTTGTTTTACCAAATCTGCTTATTTCAGTTTTCGATGCGTTGATTTTTAATTTCCATATATTGCAAAACTCAGAAATGGTCTTTAGACCTCTTTCTACTCTTTTCCTTACAACCACTGGATTTCTATCTTAAATAAATATGGCTGTGTCATCGCCGCCTGTGTTATTTGCCGCCAAGACACTGTAATGAAGGATTGTATCCAACCTATGCAGATGATAGCAGTAACAATAAGGTATATAGAAAAAATAATATATATAACTGTTAATATATATTAAAATATATTACAATTAGATTGACGAAACTGACGATGTATCGGACATGCGTTCAGGATAGTACGCTGCAAAGTACTGGCTCACAGAAGTTGGTTGAAAGTTTCTATATGGTTGATTAGTTCCAGACTTCCACTCTAATGATATATTATATTGGCCTCCACCACAAGTTGTAGTCTCCTGCGTTTGTGACTGTTGGTTAAACCCGCACTGGCTTGGCTTTGGAAATGCCTGTCGAAATTATGATGCATTATATTGGTCCTCACCTCCAGTTGCAGTCTACTGGTTTTGTGACTGTTGATTATACACTGACAGGAAGTGTCTTTGATTTTGGGATATTATTTCTTATCTCTGATGGTTTGTGCACCATAATTGCTCCTGATGACCACCTTTTTTAATATACGGAATTAGTTGAAGAAGCCTCATTTGTAGTTCGATAACCTCATCATCATCAAATGAACTTAAGCAGGAGAGTATGACTCAATCATTTTATGTTCAACGGGATCAAAATTATTATTCTTTTTAGTTTGAAGATGATTACCATAACGTAGTTTTTTGAAAGAATGTTCGCTTTCAGCAATCGAATTCTCCTCTATACTAAGACTGTCTTCAGTTGATCGCTCTTCAAAAGGTTTGTTTAGAAACTGCAACTGATCATTATTAATATATTTTTTTAGATGTGATGCACCAGTGACGGATTTAGTAGCTTCTTTTTGATCTCGTATCAGCTCGCGAATGTTAGGCGATCTCTTCATAACTTCTTTACCTGCAACCAGATCAATATTATTTGTTCCAGATATGTTCCGAGTGGCTGTATCTTCTCTGATCTCCACTACACTTATAGAATTGGCCGATCAACAATAAGTAAAATAATCATCGTAGGTGTTTGGGCTGTACTTAAGTTGGAATGCCTATCCATACCAACAAAGGAAATGTGGGAAGATATTTCTTCATCACTCGAAAAAAGAGCTCACGTTACTTCACTGTTTACACTCGGTAAATGGAAAACATCAGATTAGTAAACCTAGTTGGATCAATATATTATAACTACAAGGCGAACTCTTCCGTGGTATTGATGGCTGTTGCGAACTCTGGTTTATTTATGCGGACATTGGCAGTTATGGCAAAGACTGCGACTCCACAATATTCAAGAACTTTTGTTTTAGTTCGTTATGCAAGAAATAAGGATCTGAAACAAACTTCCTTCTAGGTATGACCAATAGAAAGGGCATACAAACAGATTTTGCAAGGGCATACAAACCGGTTTGTTCTACAAAATTTTATCAGAGAAAGAGGTGGACACAAAATCGAAAACACATTTGCAGTGGTCGAATTAGAAGAGCTACCTGAAGCTTCAGCAGTACGTGAAGGAATAGAATCCAATGATGTTAGAAATAAATTGACCACTTGGCCTTCAGCAAACGGTGGAAGTAGTCTCCCTTGAATGTGAGAAATTGCAGAGTGGCGGATATAGGTAGTAGCCGCCATCCGCGTCAAGATTGCTGCCAAGAGAAACCGTTTTGATACTCTAAGGAAGAGATTTGATATTGAAACGCTTAAGAATGAGAACAGAAGGAAAGAAGATTCATTGGAAATAAAAACCCATTTAAGGGTCTTATGGTAGATGATAAAACTGATATAGAAGAACACTGGCTAAAGGTGAAAACAGCCTTCACGGGTACCGCTGAACATGTGCTTGGCTTTAAGAACCCAAGAGAAAGGAGTGGATGCCGAAAGAAACTTGAAACAATATTGAACAGCGACAAGAAGTGAAATTGAAACTAAACAGTAGCAAGACGCGCCTCTAGACAGAATATCAAGCCACGGACAAGCCAGGTGAAGAAGAGTGCTGCGGCTGATCGGCTGGCCGAGAAGGCAGAGGAAGCAGCTGGTGCTGGAAAAATGAAAGAACTATTCGGTGTTACGAGAACTCGCTCCAAGCAGAACGTCAACCACAGAAGACCGATGAAAAATAAAGCTCCTCCAGAGATTTCCTCACCAACTACGAAGCATAACTTACAAGGTGGTGCGAACATTGCATTGAGATGCTCAATAGAGAAAGTGAGGAAGAGGATGAACAAGAACCTGAAGAGGAAGAAATTGTACAGAATAGAGAAGGAGTAGGAAATATAACTAACTCGGATTCAGACACCGATCAAGCAGCTAAAAAATTGAAAAGCTCCTGGAGCAGATAATATTTCACCAGAGCTCCTGTCAACTGACCTTTCAGGAATATTTAAAACAAAGAAAACTTGCCACAAGAATGGAGAGAGGGACTCCTCATCAAAATATCAAAATACCCAAGAAAGGGGACACCACTAACTGTCATAATTAGAGAAAAAATGACCCTACTATCATTCCAAGTACAGTGTTGACGCGGATGATACTCAATAGAATCAACGCAAAGTGGAATCACAAATAAGGAAGGAGCAAGCAGGGTTTAGAAGTCATTGTTCTTGTACCGACCAAACTACAACGCTTCGTATTATTATCGAACGGTGAAATAAATTTATCACTAGCTTTCCTCTTCTCTTCGTAGATTTTCAAAAGGCCTCCGATCCCCTTAAAAGGGGCAGTTTGTGGGAAACCTTGAAGAAATATGGGATACCGGAGAGGATAAGAAAAGTGATTAAAGAAACATACAAGAACTACACATTCCATCACACGTAATTTTCCCCAACTACACACGAAAATTGCGTAACAATTCTCAATCAGGAGTTCATCAGGTATTCTATCCCCAATAATCTTTTTATAAAATCTGGATGAGGTGATGAGGAAAGTCACAGATGATAAAAGAGGGACATACAGTGGAAGCTGACTGAACAATTGGAGGATCTAGATTTTATCGATGATATCTGCCTGTTCTCACAGAACCATCTTAATATGGAAAAGAAACTCCAAGGCCTCGAGTACAAAGCCTAGATGGTGGGTCTGAAAGTAAACTCCTCCAAGGCAAAGATTATGAAGATAAACACAAGAGATGTATTGAACACTGACAGTGAACAATGAGGACATCAAAAACAGATCACGTACCTTAGGAGCATAGTGACCCTTGATGGTGGTGCAGCTGCAGATGTCAGAGCAAGAATCCGAAAAGTAAATGCTCTGGAGGGCAAGAGAGATTTCCATAACGATCAAACTCCGAATATTCAGAACCAATGTGCAACCAGTACTATTATATCATTGTGAGACTTGGATGATCACATCCAAAACACCAGTAGTTTGTAGGTCTTTCTGACTAGATTCTCCGAATCTTCTAGCCGAATGTGATATCTAACGAAGATTTTTGGAACCAAACTAGAGAGGAACCCAACTTCATTCAAATTAAGAGAATAAAATGGAGGTAGGTTAGTCATACCCAAAAAAAAAACCAGGATGCTGTGGAGAGACAAGTTTTGTACTGACATCTACAGGGAAAAGGAAACGTGGAAGCCCAAGGACATCATGGAGAAGGACTCTGGATGAAGAGGCAAAGAAGGTAGGAAAAATTTTTGCGGAGCTTTCGCGTTGGAATAAATCTGCGCTTCTTACTTAAACTTCGTCGAAGCTCTAAGCTCTGGATAAGAACTAAAGGAATTAAGTTAAGCTAAGCTAATAAAAGCATGTGTCTCTCAAATGGCTTACATGCCTCATAGTAGAGAATAAGGAAGGTATAAGTAGTAGAAATAAGCAAAAAAAAAAATTATAAATATAATTTCCAGCGCCCGTTCCATTCTTTCTTTATGCATTCTAAAGCATGCATGTTCCATGACAGCATACGCACGTGACATTTTTTTTTATTCATATATTTAGTTTGTAGAACCAGCAACATCCAGTCAAAAACATTACGGCTGGTCCATCGAACGTTTTTTATAAAACAATAAAAAAAATTATTATAAAAACAGTTAGTCAAATATGCCGATAACTAGAATCAATTGAGCAAATAAAGTTTGTTTTGACAATTCTCGTACAAATTTAGCATCGGGCACAGTCATGTAATATGAATGCGATGTTCGTAAATATGAGAAAAACCCTGAAGCTAGCGACATGTAAAAGTTTCGAGTAAATGTTGACGTATAACTGGAGATGTAATGCAGACAAATAATACTAATGTATTATATTCCAATTGCCTTGTAATATGTTTTATCAAGAAGCCTTAAAACACTAAATAGTCTTATGTCACTATATATATATATTATATACTATATATCAGTCAACATAAAACACTACATCTAGTAATAATAAACTTATTATATGATGAATATTTGTAATTTAGCAATAAAAATTGTAACGAGGCAAATCGTCCTCGTTCTAGTTTAGTTTGATGATATAAAGATTCGAGCGTTTGATACAAATTTTGTAAATAATTCAGGATGAATAGATTATGTGCAAGGTTATTATTATATCAGCATGTGGTGTGCTAGATACACATCTTATAAGAAGGGAGAATGGTAGTTAACACGTAGAGTTACATTTAAACTTCTATTTATGAAGTAAAGTATAGTTAAACCTCAGTAAAGCATAGTTAAACCATTTAAAAAACCTCAAAAATTTTCCGTCAGATGAAAACAAAGCGATGACGTAAATTATACAAATTATGTGTAGCAGAAAGCGGAAGTGTTAATTAGTCATAAGTAATCGATAGCAGAGCGCATATATGCGTAAATCAAATTAATTGGTAATAGATCCATAATAGGTGAAGCGCCCAGTGTGTGGTACATTACAGCGTGTGAAGATTGCATACTTGATTTGAGTTTCATTAATCGTGGCTGAAACTACTTAGTATGAGAGTGGAATAAGCACATAGTATGAATAATAGATATAAATTTAGTGGGACCTTGAGCCAACAAATAACTGCAGGTAATCTAAGTACAGTAATCTTATAAATTATTTAGGAACCAGTCTATTGATTTATAAAAGCCATTTTGATGAAATGATATAGGCACGGAATATTTGAACCTGAGTAATATTTTACTTTATTATTTTTGTGTATTTGAACGAATATTTAATTTCTAATGTATAAAATTGTTGTAGACAGGTGACCAAAAATTGTATAATAAATGAAACTAACTTTTCATTACAAACGTT
>WYDF02263321.1:0-18948 GCA_009867245.2 Adranes taylori
ATATAGTTCACTAAAATGTGCTATTGTAAACGTTAAGCATATCAGTGCTACTATATTATAAAAACTAGAAAAACAGCCCTTGTTTACAGATATTATTCATGTATTAAATAATAATGAAAGCTAAATTATTTCCATTTATTTTCCTCTTTTGTACAGTTGCCGTTAAATTTGTAAATAAAATTTAACAAAACTGATATCCGATATAATAACTTTATATTAAACGTTATTAAAAATTTAATGATACCGTTGTAATAAACGTTTTAATAATGATTTGGCTCGAGCGTGTAGCATATAATATAAATCTCGTCCATTGTGAAAAGTGTAATAACTTTGGCATTATCGCGGTGAAGACAGAAAATTAAACTTTCGATATGAATGAAAAGTTCATTCAAATGTGCCTAAATGTTAAATCAGTCATCAAATATTTGATTGCAAAGATGTGTCAGAAATTGCGAAGTTAAAGCGCAAATTATAATCGTTAACCCGCAGTTATTTTGGGAAAATAGGAAATGTATTTTATAAAGCTGTAGAAGAGGCTCTAACTTAAAACAATTGTACCACGTAATAAAACAGAGTGGGAATATACATATATGATATAATGAATATAATCATAATATGTTTGGATAATCCTTTTAATACGTTCTT
This sequence comes from Adranes taylori, assembly GCA_009867245.2. Lineage (NCBI taxonomy): Eukaryota > Metazoa > Arthropoda > Insecta > Coleoptera > Staphylinidae > Adranes > Adranes taylori. Next base: position 646 of record WYDF02263321.1, read on the forward strand.
GTTGTATTATTATTTTTTTAATCATGAAAAATACATTTAACATGAGATATATCGTCAACTAAAGTATGACGAAAGGAAAATTAAAATTAATCAAATAATCATATTGTTTATTAATATAGCCCAAAAAGAATTGGAGCATACGAGATATGATCAAATAATATGCGTAATTATCATTTTTCTCGAATAATCTTTATTGTTATTGGTATATTGGACAGAGCTGAGAAATAAAACAACCAATAATCAGCAGACAATTATTTCACAAAATAAATCGAAACAAATAAATCACGCATTAATATTTTTATTAAATAAAATAACAGACGAAAACATTTGCGATGCTTTATATCCAGACGATTTCGCAAGCAGACATTGAACTTTGCATATAGAAACATTGACTACGAGCGCTAGCCAAACAGCGTACACAGAAGGAGCAGAAAAGTCAGAACCAACTGCCTCAAGCTATACAACAACGTTTACATTCACGTGCCTTAGAGAGAGTCAGCAGCGTGAGTGAAATTTATATAGCTTGCATTTTTATGACCGTTTTGCTGCTGTTTTTGCTCTAAGCAGATGTTTTTCACGTTTTTTGTGCGTTTGCATCGTGATGTCAGATTTCGACTAAACAACTCGTAGTAAGGTTGTTGAACTTGTGTTCATTGCCCCGATCGGGACATACAATTTTACGATCTCCAATTTCGAAGAAATAACTTTAATGAGTTTATTGAGCTTTGGGTGCCCTCGTCTGGTCGATATTTCGATTCTAGTGTATTTTTTGCAAACGACTTTTACTGAGGTTAATGAACTTTGAGGGAGTTACTTTCATCTAACCAGATTTTTCAATTGCTTGTAAGTAACGTACACCGCTTCGAATGCTTTACATGTAAAAGCTGCCGCCACAATTCGCTTTGTAGATGTCCGTAGTAGGAGGAGAAATGAAGCTCTTTGTCCGCAGTTTGTTGAGGTCCCTGTCATAGAATCGTAGAATCTTGGCAGGGATATTATGCGATATTGTTCTTTAAAATTCGCAACGGTCGGAAGGATGCTTCTTGGACAAAATAATTAAGCTAGTTGAATAAGTTTTAAGCAATTAGGATTTAATAAATAACACGAAATTGAAATATACTTCGTTATTGATTTTAAAATGAACATTTTACTAGTAATAAAACAGTTTATTGATGCCCTTCCAACGTGACGAAAACTTGTGAGAAAGCAAGCAAAATTGAGTGTATCCTTAAACGCATTTGAATGGGCCATAAACCTCCCGCCTGTATTTAGCCAATAACCCAAATTAGATCTGGTACCGACATCCAAGATTTTTCGCAATATTTTTCAACGACGCATTGAGATGTGGTGCTGGAGAAGAATGTTGCGAAAACCATGGACGGCACATCGCACCAATGCGTCTGCCCTTAACGAAATCCATCCAACACAAGGACTTTCCGGCACTGTTTATAAACACATTCTTTCTTTCTTCGGACATATCAACAGGAGCACCGGCTTGGAGAAAGAGAAACTGATGTACAAAGAAGACCTGCAGGTTCCCGTCGCCGAGGCAGATCACCAACCTTTAGTATTAGTAGTATTATATAACTTACTCAATTGAATTATAACATGAAAAAAGACACGTTCAAATTTGATTAAATTATTTTTAACAATTAAATAATATTTTCAAAAATTATTGTCATTAGATTGATTGAGTCACGTGGTAATCCATAATAAGATTTTTAAGTGTATTTTACTTCATTATTTAGCACTTATCGTTACAATTGCTAAATTGTGACTATAGTTTCAACCTTTTCGGGCCATCTTTAGACATACAGACTTTTTATTTTTTTGGGAAGCTGTGTGGGTATATCACAAACTAACCCACATAGCTCACCATGAAATAAAAGGGATGCCCCGAAAGGGTTCAAGCTATAGTCACAAATTAATAATTGAAAGTATAAGTGGTAAATGGTGAAATAAAATACATTTCCAATTGATATCTTATTGTCATCAGCTTTCAAATAAAATAAATCTATTGTTTAATTTTGAAACTAATAGAGCAATATACTTTATAAAATTTTTTAATTAATTCCATGTAAATCTAACAATGCTCATTGGTTTTATATGTGGTTTAGACTACATCGAATTTTAATTTTTTCATTTATTAGTCGGAACACCAGAATAAAACAAATTGAAATAGAATTATTAGCTATTTGAGATTCTCTTCAGGACTGAAATTAACATTTACAACTATACGTAATGTTCCTGTAGTAAAATACAAAAAATTATTGTAAATGTTAGTTTCAGTCCTGAAGAAAATTTCAAATACAGGGATCGAATCCTCAACGATATTGTAAAACAACTTTATTGTAAAGAAAATTATCCAACAATAAATCATCTTCAAAAAAATTCGGTGATTTGAATCATTTTTTAAAAAGTGGATATGAACTTAATAATTATAAATAATACATTGCGTGTTATTATTACATTCACTTAAATAGTCAATAATAATTTGATTTGAATCCATAATAATGGCTAGTAATTAAACTTGTATCAGTTAAAATTAATCTTTGGTTTTGCAGTGTAGTTGTGTAGTAGAAGCACATATTAAAGATGAAAAGGAAAATATCCTCAAAATGGATAACATTATTGGCACTTGGACACAATGGTGCAATTTATAAACGATAAAATACAGCATACGTGTTAGAACCAAGACTGATGTCACACGAGCCTTGTACGCTAAACATATCGCCAGAAGTATGAATGTACAAAATTAACATTTTGAGATAATCGAGTCTGAAAGATAATCGAAAAATCAAATATTTGCATTCCTATGCAATTTTATGGTATCATTTTATCGTTGTATTAAAATCTGTTAAATAGATTTTTTAATTAAATTAATATATTTGTTAATAAGTCACATTAATTGATTTGGCATTGAATTATTTTTTATTTTTGTACTTTCACTTTGAATATTTCACATTGAACTTTCATACTGCTATATTAGAACTCTAATATAGCACTTCTTCTTTAAGAAACAAAAAGCTATTTGGTATTACATATTTTATTTTTTAAGTTTCAAATTCAACTGAAAAAATCAAGAGAACAAAAAACATTATAAAACAATAAAAAAGATCAAACGTATTTTACTGTAAAAACTATACAACATAACTTTTAAACAAATAAAATCAAAAGTAGTATGCATCAAGCGATATAAAAAAACTAGATCAATCTTCTTCAGACTCGCTATCTTCGCTTTCATTAGGTTCCGGTAAGTTGTCTCTAATCACATTACTGACTTTCACTGACCCATAAAATGGATGGTGGCTTTTTTTTTTTGGGTAGGTCGCGACACATTTTCTCTAGGTCTAGAAACTTTGCATTCGCTATAGGTAATTCACTATCGTAAGCTCTTCTCAACTCAATATTTTTTGGCCGTTCTCTAGTCCTGATACAATTGAACTCGTGAAAATCTTCTTCAAAATGCATGTAAAAAAATATTTTCGCTCCTTCACACTTGGTATATCGCAACCAGCAAATTTTATGCCACGGAATTTTATTCATGTTATAAGATGAAGCTCCTAACGTTTTAAAATCGAAAAAATCTTCAAATATTAAACTTTTTACTTTAAAAGGCCGTGGATTTGAACAAGCACTTCTTATCACTTGTGCCCAGCCTTGAGGAGTATATACTGGTACATTATTTCAATTTTAGAATGTATAGAATCATACTCCATCTCGGTGTGTCCGGTTTCAAAGAATTTATGATCTATTACTTTTAAATTAGGATGAATCAAAAGAAGTTGAATACACATAGCAGCAAAATTTGAATTTTTCTGTTGGCCATCACATCCATCAGACATCATTCGAACTTCTTTACTTCTTGGTGTGACAGTATGTAATCAAAAATCATAAAAGAGGATATCTCATTTGAGCCTCTTCTCCCTTGGGTTTCATTCCAAAGATAACAGACTGCATAGTCTCATTCCAAAGATAACAGAATTTTTGGAGCCGTAAAAATCGCTTCGAGATCAAAATTGAATGATAATACTTCCGGATTTTCTTTTACTGCTTGCTTATCATCGTCTCGAGCTTTACGTGTTAATTCTTTCTTTCCATATGTTCTTGAAACATATTTTCATGCACTTTTCTAATTCTGTCATATTATTTTGTGACAAGCATATTATGCACTGATCTTTTCGTTTAAAAATCCAAATTATATTCCCGGAAAATCTGTCTCTATTTTTCTAGTGACACTGGACGTATATTTTTTTTCGTGCATATTGTTTTGTATTGTACAAAGTAGAAATGTTTAGAGAAGAATCCAGATACTTTTTTTAGAAGAGAACCTACAATAATGGGACTCAACTGCTGGAATTGACATGATTTGGTCACGTATCAGTTGCTCATCATCATTTTTCAGTTTGTTATGAGGAGTGTGTTTACCACGTTTATCTTTTTTCCACAACGCCAGTGGCAGAATGCTTCTGTAATGCTGTTCGAATGAAGGAATCAGTTACGTTGAGTGTAGACATAAAAATGTTCTGTTTTTCTTTGTCCGTCAACAGTAAGAGTGTAGTAACAAGTAAAAGTTCTTCTTGAATTTTCTATATTCCTTGAAACGCTTTTCTTTGTTTTTTGTTCAACATGATTAATCACAAAATTTCGCTGATCATCTATGGATGTCATTTTACGGAATGCACAATAAATTTCACGTCGAACTTCTTCTTTAACAACTGTATTGCATTTATGATTTTGTTTTCCCGAACATGGAGATGGTAGTATTGAGCGTGTCGGTTTTTTTTATGGTTTAGTACTAATATACGCCTCACCTTTTAATCTCTTCTCTTTTGCTATATTATTCTTCCATGCGCCATAAATGACACGCGACATTTTGGGATCTTCTATAGACAACACCAGAATCTTTGCGTGTAGAGCTTCATAATTCTACTACTTAAAATCATACGATGAGTAAAGCGGGCGCAGGTGTTGATTGCTAAACACATGTGCCCAGAAATCTTAGAAGTTCTATGAACTATTTTTAATATAATTTGAAGGAATTTGAAATTAATTGAAATATAATTTATGAAACTGAGACAACCTGCTTCTAGCAAAACACATTTAATTCAACCTATTATTTTTCCGTGCATGGCAATAGATTAATGTGCATCACAGTTATCATTTATAATTATTCCGTTAAAATATATGTTACATCGTATGCAAATAGCCATATTCATATTATTTTTGTCTATTTTAAATGTTAACATTGTTGACTTCAATATTTTGATGCATTATATTTCAATTGATACATAATATCAATAGTGTTGTATTTCACCAGGGTTTATCGATGAGACACAAACGAAAAAAAGATGAGGGCCTTAAAGAAAGGAAACCTCCGCCCATTATTTTGAGATATAGAGGAAAATATCAAAAATTAAAGGAAGCATGTTCAATAAATTCGATAACAATTTCTGATGCTCGCTCAATTAAAGATGGTATAAAAATCCATATATAGAAAGAGAAAGATATTCGCAAATTAATTAAAATTATGGATCAAGCTAGGATAGAGTATCACACATATTAATTTAAGCAGGAAAAAGACTTTAAAGTTGTCGAGCGGAAGAAGTTTGCCACAAGGATCGGCATTGTTTCCAGGTCTGTTTAATTTATTTGTGGCTGATATACCATGACTTGAAAATGTTCCAGGGTGTAAAGTACTTCAATTTGTTGATGATACAGTACATGTTTGTAGCAAAAAGTCAATTCCTAGCTCCATAAAGTTAATGGAAAAACGTTTAGAAATTATGTTAAAATATTTTAACAAATAGCACAATTAGGACTAACCAAAAAAAGACAGTTAATAAAATTTACTAATCAAAATCCTAAAATGGATGGTATTACGTTTCAGGCCAGAAAAATCAAATTTAAAAACCCTGTGCTATCCTTGGGTGTTCCGTTTGACCAGAGCTCAGATTTTACTACACATATTAAACGCAGAGGAACAATGGCCCAAAGATCGGCTAGTAAATTGTATTTTATTTTACGCCATGTTAGCACAATTACAGAAAGTGCAAGGAAAAGAATTATGACTAGTTTATTTCTTCCTCAATTGGTGTACGGATGCGAAAGTTGGGTTCAAGTTTCTGAAAAATCTAAAGACAGAATGAATGTAGAACATAAATTATTACGAAAAGCAGTAGATGTTCCGTATTATATATCATACAGGAACCTTCGCGGAGATATGGATGCCCCAGAACTTATTTTAGTGGCAACGGGGAGGAGGCAACAGATGAGAGAGAGATTGAAAGATCATCATGACATAAGAATAACAGAACCAGCTGTAACCTTGGAAGATTAACAGGGGCAAAATGCTCCCAAATTCAGTCTAATCTTTCATTATGGTTGGAGCACGGATGCTCATAATGCATTAACTTACAAAGGCTAGAAGATGAGAAAAGAGGAAGATAAAAAAAAGCTCATTGCACCCTATGTATAACTATAAAATCTGTGTAAAAAGTATTTTTCACTTTTTATTATGAATTATAAAGCTGTGTTATATTATATTATAAACTTGATTACTGCCATTACAAAAGTAAACACAGTTCTCGTTAAGAATAAAGCATTGTGTGAACCAATGTTAAAAAAAATACTAAGGAAAGCAAAATGGATAGAATCTAACGGTTTCAACAAGCTATCAACAGAAGAAAGTGATTGATATCAACCTGAAATTGGTTAGAGGATACAAGATATATTAGGATCAAAGTATTTTACGAGCAATTTTCAAATAGCTTTCAAGGTGTTAAATAAATGCTCTTTCCATTTACATGCATAGTGCATACTTTACCGCCTTATACTGGCGCCTTCCAAGCATGAGAGTATAAATATTAGAACAACTGAGACAAAACGAAAATATTTAACAGAAACTAATATAATAAAAAACTTTAATATCAAAGAATGGAGCACTAAAGTTCCAAAAGACATATTTTCTCTATCTAAGCCGAGTGTTATGGTCTATATATTTTCTATCGTATGATTTTTATGGTTTCGATGAAAATATTACAATTTTACGTTATCTTGGAAACTTTTCTAAGGCTGTTCAAATAAGTGGAGAATGTGTGTATTTAAACGAAAATAAAAAGGCTGGTTAAAGCAATGTTTATTACTTGTATCACGTATTAAATTATATGTTGCTTATAATCATCAAACATTACTTCTAAAAATAGATTTTATATATTGTATATACAACTTTCGGTAAGAATCGTACTCAAGACGTTTTGATCAGTAGGAGCTAGAAACTACTCATTGAAGCAATGAAAAAATATCATAACTGGAACATACATAACAACTGGAAAATACCAACTAATTAAGATACTCACATATTTCCATTGTATATATTTATATATATCGAGAGCTGAAAGTAATCACGAAACGACAAAATATACCTCATGTAATAATACGACAAAATATACCTCATGTAATGATGCAATAAGGCTATTACAATTAATTCAAAATAAGTGCAGCATAGAGATGGTTATGACGCACTGCACCATTAAAATGATTTTATACCTCTAATCAATTTACTCAGTAACAGGTCCACTGATTGACAAATGATTGTTTTTGTTTCACTTAAAACAATTTTTATTTCAAAAATTATTTTAGAAATATTTAAAAATGTTTTATTTACTTCCATCCACTTCTCAAAGAATCCCCTCTTTGCCAGCGTTGCCCATCTGACCTTTCTTCAGCTGGGCTGGTGGCTGCCGGGTTCCCTCCTCGCAACATTCAGACGGTTTTCAAAATAATCTACCCATCTCTTCATTATCCCGCTCTCATCTGCGATCAATTTACCAGCGTTGTCCTTTCAAAATGTTGTTCTTAGCTGGAAACCTTTCTTGATTTTCCTGGTTCCTTGGAACATTGTCCTCATTTTCTTCTTGGTCCGCGTCTCCTCTATCGGCTCTAGCTTTTCTTCTTCTAACTGTCTCTTCTTCCATTTCAACGTCTTCTTCACCTCCCGCCGAGCTTGTACGAAATTCACGGCGCTTGCTCTTGTTACCCTTCTCTGAAGCGTTTTCTCCCTAACTACATTTCTCCCTACAAACTCTAGCATGTTCAAAAAGTTACTATTGTCTCTTGTATACAGTTTGTCCGGTATACGATGAAGTGCTAGATTTTGCAAGGTGAGAAATTCTATCATCACACACGTCTTTCCATCACACACGTCTTTCCATCGTTCAGCTTCAAAGACTATGATTCTTTGGTTTTCGGGATCGATTGTTTTGCACAACTTGTGCCGTTTGCTGCACTCAATTCAAGAATGAAATGATATCATATGTCCAATAGACTTTTCATGTTCAGACAATCTCTCAAATATGTGTCTTCAATCAGAGTACCCAGATTCTGAAGACAAAGTTATTCTACTATTGCCAAAAAGGCGGCAACAAATACAGAAAATAACATCTTTCGACACAGAGTAAATTAGCCACCTAGGTTGAAGGTCTGCGCCGTTGTTCAGGTAAGAGAGAGATTGTGGGAGAAAATGGAGCAAATGTGAATAGATGTAAAAATGATAGGAATGATATGCAGAATGTATGATGGACGAAAATAAGAGCGATAATAGTAGGGAATATATTAGAATGGTTTGAAATAAATTGGGGAGTAAGACAAGGTTGTCCAATGAGTGGAAACCTGTTTAACATATACAAATAGTATGTTTGGCAGGCAGTAGGGAAGAAATGGTGGATGTGTTAATTAGAGTGAAAGGATACATGGAAAGAAAGGGATTAGAACAGAATGTGCAAAAGGCATGGTGTGTAAAAGAGGAGGAAGAGAAACTAAGGCGATAAGTTCTCTTCTTGGAAAAGAAAGCGAGAGGTACAATGGGAAGAATGAGATGCGTGTGGGACTTCCATCCAAAAATAAAAATATTTTAATAAATTTATACCAATCTTTACGTCTCTCGTGAATACATATTCGTATATACGATGGACCACGTAACGTAACTATAGAAACGAAAAACTTATGCATAAGCATGAGAAAAGGCATACATGCGAGAACATATTCTCACGTATTTTTGGGGCGGAAAGGGTTCCTCTCCGAGTGCCATTAGTACGAGCGGTGATAATTGTAAGGGGTACGTAACGTCCCCTGCTCTCATCCTAAAGGTACTAAGATCGGTTATTACTTTAGACAAATGCACTTCTTCTTGTCTTGAGTTATACACGCCTTAGTTTATCTACTGCTAACAAAGTTAATATTTTAATAATTGATACAGACTGTTCTAATTTTAATCCCCTAGTTAGTCCAACAGAAATTTAAATAAAACACTAGACTAATCCACTGCTAACGTGGACGTACCGTTCAGATTGAATCATGCCTCCTGGTAACGCCTACTCTTAACGATGGTCATGACTTATGAGTCTTATAATTGAGGCAGAAAAATGAAAGAATTGTTTAAACTTAAATAAAGAATGTATTGTTACGTTTTAGAAATGCAAAATGCGACCAAATAAAATATTCTTTCATTCAAATTAATAAAATAAAATAATTAGCGCCTCGCAGTTAATAAAATAAATCAATGCTGGTTCAAATAATCAATATATTCAAATAAATGCGTTCAAATAATCAAACAAAAGTGGCGGTTAGAATATGTTAGTTTACATCCCAATAAATATTAGACAAAGTACTTACAGTTCTGCCGCTACTCACAAACTATTTTATTATTATTCTAGATTAACGCACAATAATTTTATTTATTCGTTTATATTTATTTTAATTTACCTCGTTACGAAATACTTTTAATGTAATTTATTCTTAAAAAACATCCTTAAAAGAATTATCAGACTTATTTTCAAAACTACCGACTAGAATATAATGCAGGTATCATGCCTATTTAATTAATACTTCTCCATTACTAAAACTGATACTATGATTTGTTCAGTATTTTATTCTAATTTTAATTATTATTTTAATCCAATTTAATTCATAATTATTATTTTTACTTAGCTTTCAAATATAGCGACATGCGGCAGATGCCCAAATTTACTGTTGATTGAAGTCAATTGTGTTCTACAATTTTTTATTTGTTTTACGGTTTCCTTCGTACCTAATTAACATGATGGCTTTGAACACCTGTGTGTATGCATTAGACCAGTGTGTATGCATTAGGTTAGCGAATCAAAGGTGTTTATGGCACCTATACTATCTTAAATACAAGCTTGGTGCGTTCACGTATTATTCCCGCGGCTTGATTCGTTCGCATATCCGATGAAAAGAGCGTTGCCCTTTTCCTACTCTAATTGTTACATTAAATCAGAATTCATATGTAAATAATTTATTTTAGATTTAATTTAAATACCATAGGGTATAAGTGTCATTAATAACCAATATTTATTTCTGCATTTTGATTATAACCGGATCTATGGTAGTTGCCCCAATGACCGTTCACTTCCTTAAATCTTAGCTCTCCGCTAACTCCACGCTTGCTTTGGCCTAGCAAGTTCAGATTTCGCTTTGTAGTAAAAATTAAAATACGATTATCGATCGGAATCTTATAATAACATTTTGTTTCAGCGTATGTTTGCTCATATTCGTCCGGAAAATGAATATCTGCGCAACAGTTTGGAAAAGTTGGATCATTCAAATGTTGCTGTCTTATGTCGCGAATAGTCCTCTTTATAGCATCCGCCGTTGGAAGTTTAGGGGCAGCAAGTTGTCTACATTGTCGAAAAACACCTGATCAAATGTGATGAGGCGCATCCTTGGTAGCTTTTGCTATTGTGTGAACTCTTTTGCCGATTCTTGCCGCTTCTATCGCCGCGGCATCACCACAATGGTTATGGTCTGTTCATTTTTTAGAACTTATCAGATTAACACGCGCAGGGCACTTACCTGTTTGAAAATTTACACATTTCCAATGTACTTTATCATCATTATCTTTATCTTTATAGAAAAGATGGCCACTATCATGCAATTTTCCCTTTTCGGAATTAATAAACTCAAGAGCAATTGCAGGTTGCAAAAAAAACACAAAAAACAAAATAATTTACGAAAACATAAATCACCGCTTGTCTGCTTATACTCTCTGGTCGGTCACAATTCTTATACAATGGATTTATCTTAATTGTTTATAATCACATTAGAATGACTGATGGACTGATGAGGTATAAGAAAAAGTATAAGTAAAAATGGCAAATAAACTAAATTATATTTTAGTGTATAAACATTATAAATATGTTTTTTATTACTGCAAATTCGTATTAAACTCTGATATGATCTAAGATTTCATTTGGTGTTTAAAATGAAGTACAACATTTTGTAATTTTTAAAAATAATAGGTAATAATAATTTGTTAATAAACAATATTTTAATACAAACAATGTTTTCTATTACCGCGATTAATGAACCAGGCAAAGAATTGTCGGCGCGAAGAATTCGCAAGGGTATAAATTATTGGCGAAGAATTGTCAGCGAAGAAATGTTGATGAAGAATTGCTGAGAAGAATGTTCCTAGATCCCTCACCGCTTACCGGAACTATCTTCATAAAATTAATAGGTTCCAATCTGATCTTCAAAAATACCTGCTTTACGTTAGCATAACCTTGATCACTGAAAAACAAGCCCAAGTCTAGTCGTAGAGAAACGTTATTAGTAACATTTTGAATAATAAGAAATTATTATTTAAAATTTTAAATATATTTTTGAGAAATTATAAAGAATATACACTTTAATCATAAATATAAACGACTTATCCCAAACAAATTAAAAAAGAAATCAATGTGTTTTAGAATTTCCAGATATCTACGCAAGCACAAATATTTATATTTCAAAAATGCTATTATTCCCAAATATAAAAATAAGATAACATAATATTACTTCATCATATTTCTGAATGTACTCACTGAACAATGACAATCAAAGAAATAAATATAATATCAAGTATTGAGTTGAAAAGGAAAATGGAAAATATAGAATCCTATAACCAACTAAGCATGGCAATTGGAATAGAAATATTTCCCCTGGCTAACTTTATTAATGCTCATACTAATTAATATTCTTCTTTTTAATAATAACTTTTGTCGCAAATTAGATAATTGTGTTACCTTTTATTGTTAATTCATGTTAAATTATAAAAGCGTATGAAGTAAAAGTGAATTGTTCCAAAATTGGAGTCGAGTGATTGAAATAATTAAAGTAAAGACTTTTATCATTTTATACAACATAACCATTTTTTCCTATTTTCGTGAAATTTTTGATCAGTCATTTTAAATTAAAATAATTTTAAATTATTAGTCAAATTTGAATATTGAAATATTAAAAAAGGATTAGTAGAAATTATAAAGGTGCTATAAAATTAGAGCGACAAGGATCCGACATCTAAAAATAAATGCATTTCAATAAAATATTCGGGACTGACTGACCGTCTTTAGAATTATAAAGCAAAACAAAAGATGTCTTTGTTATTATATTTTGCATCGCATGTCTATTGCGTCGAGGCCTACTACATTTTTGTTTAGAGAGAGCCATACGGGTACAAAGTGAACGCAGAAAGAACATATCGACAATCTTAAAACGTGTTCTTTATAAGTTACCTATAAACATAAGAAACGTATTCTTAGACATTTGCTAGATGTTTATAGAAAGGCAGTATTTGATAACTGTATGTATTCATAAATATAATAATATTATAACTACATTATTCTTAAATAAAAACACAAACAACTGATTGACGTTCTGTCTATTCATGCTTCATTCTCTGAATGACTTCTTCCACACGTTGCCACGTCTAATATATATGACAACCCCTACCTATCCAAAATAAAATGCGATTTAAGCGAAATAATGAGAATGGTAGCAGGGTATCTTTTCCCTCTCCAAGTTTCATTATCATAGTTTTGGAACATTGTCATAGTTTTGACCCTAAAAGATTTCCACGCATTTAAAAATTATTATTATTAATTTATTTTAAATAAAAACCAAATTATTGTATTTAGTTTTGACATAAAACTACAACTACAAAAATCTTTATTTTTAATTAAAACCAAATATGAAATATGAATAATTTTCATTCTTAAAAATAGAATTGTCACTTTGTAAAAATAAATTTAAAACAAAATTGTATCCTGTACGAAAATGCGTTAATTTGACTTTTCTTATACAGATATACATTTGTCATGACTACAAACAGACCGGTTCCCGATCCCAAAATATCATCACCGAAATTTGATCTGTTTTATTATTCTTTGTATTTATTTATTACAAGACTCAGTTGTTTATGATATCACATATTGTTCCTAAATCTCACATTAGTATTTCGTATTAGCTGTTACATAGTGATCCATAGGAGCATGTTATTTTTCCGGTCCAAGTGTTTCGACGTACTAAGCTAGTATTTTATACCTGCTAGTATTTTGTATCTAGCTAGTATTTTATATCTGGCTAGTATATCGTATCAATTGATATCGGTGCATGGAGCACGCTTCTCGCTTGTACGCCTTCGCTTGTACGCCTTCTCTCATGCTTATGCAAGGTTTTTTGTTTCTATGGTTACGTTGAGCGATTGATCGGTTACGTATATGCGAGAAAGGTAGAGATTGGCGAACAAATGTTTTGACGCAAGAAAGGTAGAGGCTGGGATTAATTTATTAAAATATATTGCTATATTTTTGGTGAACAAAAAGGAAGTAGATGAAACAGTTTTATATATTTCTTAATAATTTGTGAAATTGTGGAATCAGTGGACCTGTACTGCGTAAGTCTATCACAGGCATAAGATCATTTTAAAGGCGTATCTGTTCCAAAATAACATGTCCAGTACATACTAACTCATTAGCTCTACCATATACATACATAAAACTAGACTCAGATGGCTAAAGATTATCTTCAAAAGTTCATTTTTTTGTGATAAAAACATCAATTTGTTAACGATATGGTTGTTGAATAATATTTTTTAATTTTATATTCTGGATCCATATATGTACGTTCATAAATTCATTAAATCTAAACGTTTCTTGTAAGTATTTTATTTGTATTGTTTGTTATTATAATTTTAATTTATATAGTGACACTCGCTAAACCCGGCCATGCGTCGCTGTGGCTCAGTCTGATATGAAATGAAGCTGAGTCTGACATGAGTTCACGAATTCCCGTGTTCCCGCATTACGGCCGCGGCTTTGCTGGGCCAAACGATATGATCTAATTGCCATGGTCAGCGATATCACCTAACAAAATTTCAAGAATATGTGTTCTCGTATTCCCGTGTTCCCGGATTAAGTATATAAAAACACTCGCGTATTCGAATGCAACGTTGTGTCCAAATTTCAAAAATATGTGTTCCCGTGTTCCGGTAGACACATGTTCCTGCATTTTAAGTAAAAAACACTCTTGGGAGTAAATGCAACGTTGTATCAAAGTCAATCGATCGAGATGTTGAAGCCACAAACACGCGCAGACTGATTTTTTATATATAAAATTACCGTTCGATGAAATGATCTAATCTACACTAAATGTCACAGGATCACCCGTAATGCTATGTTAAATTTTTCCTGAAAATTTGATCGAAATCGGTTGTGCGGTTTTGAAAGCTACAATTTTTTTCATTATTCCCGTCATCCTGTATTCCCATATTACCGATTTTCATAAAACTTCACAGGATTACCCGCTATACTATGTTAAAGGATTTCTGAATTTTATCGAAATCGGTTGAGCGTTTAGAAGCCCATAGGTAACATACATACGTACATACATACATCCTGTTTTATATATGTGTATAGATCTATATTTTTTTGGGAAAATATTTTATAATACAATAACTATTATTTATTAATTAGACAAGTTAAGCATTTTGAAAACTGCACATTAACTGTTTGAAACACACAATTTGCTTAAAAATAACTAGGTCAGGCAACTGAATCCATTTATGACATAGGTGGTAGCTCTCATCAGTACTCTTTGCTTTCAGTAGCATCATTCTCATCAGGTAATGAGAACCAACGACTTCGTGTACTTTACCACTTCGCCGCTTCTTTATACTAATTAGAAAATTCTCGGTATTATGTATGTAACGCATTATTACAGAGATCTGTGAACGTAGATGACAGTTAACGAAATACCATTTTAAGTGAAATGAACTATGATGAGGCATTAACTCATCTCCACAAACGAGATGATAAATGAACAATTGCGTTATAGAGCTCTGGTGTGTGCATTATATGCCGAATTTTAAAATTAGCTTCAAACAAGCTAGGCGGTGAAGTATGCAGGGTTGTTGGTTTTCATTAACTGAGGACAATGATGCTATTGAAAGCAGAGGGTACTGATGGCGGCTAATTGGGTGTTTTATACAGTCAATATGCAGTTTCCAGATGATTAACTTAACGAATTTAATCATCTTTCTGATGCTAAACTAGAAAAATATTTATCTGAGGATAGTATGTCTGAATGTGGATCTAAATTAAGTACGGATCATATGTGCATTGGAAAAAATGCAGAACAAAGTCCCCAAAGGAATACTATTACTAGGAGGACTAATACTAGCAGAGATCATTATGAAATGCGACGACCATTGAGTGATGCTGAAATTGAAGCAATAATTTATGCAGATGACTCCGAAGATGGATTCAAAAATGAAGCTTCTGATAGCGATAACGAATTATTTGAACATCATAACGGTAAAGTCGAAGATACCAGTGACAAAAATGACGTATTTTAAGATGATATCCATGGATTAGAAAACATGCCAAGAAATAATAAATCTAAAAACAGAAGTAAACAGAAATAGGTACTTAATATAGATAATGCATTTGTTAATATACCTCAATGCCTTAAAGAACACAAATTACACGTTCATGGAAATTCATCAATAGACTATTTTAGTTATTATTTTTCGGATTCATATCTAAGAGACGTAATTGTTTTCCAATCAAACTTATGCTCATCAAAATAACAAAATTAATTTCAATTTTACACTTAGCGAATTGAAAATATTTTTAGGAATTACAATTATGATGTCTTATATAAAATATCCAAGAATTCGACAATATTGATCATCAGGAGGTGGACTACGAATGAATTTCATTGCAGATTCTATGACTTAGAAGAGATATGAACAAATAAGAAGATTTTTACATTTTGTAGATATATCGACAATAAGTATTACTAACTCTCATAAGTTTTTTCGCTTGCGTACATTAATAGAGCATCTTCATGAAAGATTTCACTCGGCGAGTGATCCTGAGCATTATATGTATGTAGATGAAATGATGGTGCCATTCAAATGCCGGTCGTCATTAAAACAATATCTGCCTAATAAACCAAAAAAGTAGGGTACAAAAGATGGGTTCGTGCCGACACTTCAGGATATGTTTAATGCTTTGAAATATTCCAGGGAACGTCTGGAAACAGAGAAAACATAGCAGAAATTGGTGCAGCCGGGGACATTGAAGATTATGCCATGATTTCAAGGATGCAAATTATAAAATATATGCGGACAATTTGTTTTCCAGTATCCATATGAAAATTTAACAGACAAAAATTTGGTATGTCGGAATAATAAGGCAGAATACGTTAAAAGGAACAGAGCAGATTTTGAAATCTGATAAAGAAAGAAAGCAGGGAGAGGAAGTTATTCTTTTGCAACGTCAGAGAAAAATGAGACAATTGTGGCGCTGGCGCACGATAATTATTTGGTTCACACACTATCAAATTACGAAGCTATTTCTTCGACAGACACAACAGAAAGATTGAATGAAAAAAAACGCATAGCAGTCGCTCGCCCTTTTTCTATCAAAATATATAATAGACATATGGGAGGCGTCGACCTCATGGATTCACTGACAGCTTTACATACAAATAACACCCTCGATGGTATATGAGGATATTCTACCATCTACTGAATGTAGCTACAGTGAAGGCTTGGATTTTATGGCGCTGGGATGGAAAGCAATCCATAAAAAAAATTAGACCTGCTACAGTTCAAAAGTAGAATTGCAACTGCACTCATCTTCCAAGGTGATGCTCAAATAAGTAGACAAAGAGGGCGACCGAAAAGTATAAGGCCGCCCGCTATCAAAAAGCGGATAGCAGTCTCTACCGAAAAAAGGTCCGACAAGGGCCCTCATTTTCCCAAAAAGCAAGAATACAAAAAATTAATTAATATTATTTTAAATATTTGTGCACTTAGTCCACATTAATTGTCCATATGTGTGGACAATTAATTTATAATTAAAAATAAATATTTTTTCTAAATTTAATCTCAAATTTATATTATTTTGTCAAAAATATACGAAATTCCTGCCAATATAATTTTTTCACATTCTAAAATTAGTTTTTCAAAAGTTGCGAGAGGGTTAATTCGGAAATTCTAGAAATTATTAATTATTTGTTTTATATATACATATTTTTTATACAAAAATATGGTGTCTCGAAAGCTTTTTTCGGGTTGTTAACGATGTTGGTTTTGTTGAGCCCGAAAATCACAGAATTCTTTTGAAAGCAAAACCAATTTTGTGTAATTGCAACTTAGAGTCGCAAATAATTACAAATTAATCATTAAAAATTAAAGTTTTAAATCTTGTACTCCAAAACTTACGTAACCATGGGATTGAATCTTTGATCTAGTTATACAGTTATTGCATAAGAAAGGCATACGGAAGAGGTGGTATTCTTCAATGCACTACAACGTTATAATATCCACGAGGAAATCGGTTGGAATGGAAAATCAAAGCCTGAAGAAATTGCACTGACATTTTCTTAGGTCTTGATTTAATTTTTAATCGCAAATTACCGAAAATCAACCAGAAGAGTGGAACAGTGCTCCTCTTGGAATATCTTGTTAAATATTTGCAGTCGGAGAAACGTGACTATGACATGCTACCTTCTAATTTCTTCAGTTATGATCTTTCATATCATGGCTCTTGGAAAAACACTGCCAATGACAATAATGATTCCTAAATATTGACGCAAGAACTCATGAGCAATTAGCAATACTATACGCAACAGTGCGAAGTGCACTATAAAATGTACCAATGTAACGCGAAGTACTGAAAGTATTGGTGAAAAACCATACGCATATTACGAGGAAAATATAAAAGGCATTCATGTTTTCAATGCCTATGGCCCAATCAATATAGAGAACACAGGTAAAAGCCAGTGGATTAAAAGGACCATACTGGAACTCGAACCAAATGTGATTAGATGAGGTAACGACATGCTTGGAATTATGAAAGTTCGTAATTCTCCTTAATACCAATTGATTGCAAGATTTGTCATAAATCATATAAAGGACGATTACTAGTTGCTCATTATGTATCGGCTCATGCCAAA